>JAQFYB010001209.1:0-35551 GCA_034694085.1 Pogonognathellus longicornis
AACGGTAACACTAACGTAAAAGTTTCACGTTTGTGTTCGTATTTTTAAGGTATGCCTTATTTCCAAACTTAGCTAATATACATACATTGAGTGCTTGGTCTTTTGGCCCTTCTTTTTTACATAGGTTTTAAACCAAAGGAGAAAGTAGATGAAAGTTAACTTTCACTAACTTTCTCCCACTTAGTGTTTTAATGGGAAATCGTTAAGACATTCATAGTTTCAAATTTGCTTCGATTTTTTAAAAATCAAGGGTTTAAACTTTAAAGTTATTCTATATATTTTTTAGTTGAATTTTCAGTTGGAAACGTTGATTTGGTAAAATAGTTAGAAAATGTTCGCTACACAAACTTGAGACATTTTTGTGAAAATAAAAGGTTCGTATAACAATGGGAAGAAACTTACCTAAACTGAGCATAGGCAAACTTTCTTCTTCTCCGTTGCTGCCACTCTGGCCCGTAACCTTCGCCGCCATTCTTGGCAGAAATGAATCTACATTATTGGAATTTCGGAGCATCGAAGATCCAAAGACAGACACAGGTAAAGATTTTGGATTTGCTTGGAATTGATAATTTCCTATGGTCTGACTTTGGTAATGATTTCCATTGAATGTGGAAAACGGTGGATTCTGGTTGGTTTGTGGAAGAAAGTTAGTTACTCCTATAGATGTAGATTTTTTCTTTGAAGTGACAGGGGAATTCTTCTTTTGGAGGCTGAAATTATTACTCGAGCTACTTGTGACATTGCTCAATGTACCATTACTAATATTGTTTATCATATTCACTTCCCTTGGTTTTGCCAAAGGGTTCATGAAGGAATAAGGAGCATTATTGTTACTATTTCCATTACTATTCCCATTATTCCCATTGGAACCATTCTGTTGATACATGGTGCCATTAGGACCAAGATTGAAAGTGAGGGTTGTTATGGGCAAATGCCCGTGTAGATATTTGGGAGGGGAGCCAATGTCCAGCAAGGGTTTTAAATCTTCCAGCTGCTCTTGCATTGTGGAATTGTTATTGGAATTACTGGGAGTGGGGAAAGAGTATGAAAACTTTTTGTGAATTTGTAAAGGAAGTTGGGAATGCATCTGACTGGGCATATTGCTTTGCATGGAATAACGTTTCTCCCTAACGATTGTCATTTCATCTGCAGAAATATTCGGTGTGCTCTTTGAAGTATTTTGAACACTTAATGGTAAGTTAACCGGTAGTAATATCATGTCATCAGAATGCTTCCTTTGTAGTAGAACTGGGATACGAGAATCGTTGTGAAGGGCATTAGAAGTAAAATTATGTGTAGGATTTGTAGTTGTAAGAGGGGGACTGATGTTTTCCACCGATGGGACAAAGCTGTTTCTTCGAGTACTGCCTGTATTATTCGTTGTTTTATCTTTTGTATTGAATTTCTCAACGAGAAACGTTTGTTGACGAGACATGGAGAAACTTTGTTGCGGAGTAAGTTGATTCTGTTGTTGAGCTGTTACGGACGTGGTGGCATTTGAGTTTGTGGAACTATGACTATGGTTGTGATTGAGTAAATTGCTGCTGTGAAGTTGAAGTCTCGTGGTTGAACTTCCATAGTGCTGATTAGTAGGAGCTTGAGCTTGAGTTTGTAATTGAGACTGATGGCTAAGACTATTAAGGTTTTCTTCCATGGCTAAATTACTTCTAGTTTGGTGCAAAGGGTTTCGATACTGAAGTGAGGATGCTAAATTATTCACCGCTGGTCGATGTGATGGACTCACACTACTAGCAACATTTGCTCCGGTCTGACCCATCAAAGAACGCTTCTTGCGGGTGGAGTATGCAGGGATAGGATTTCGTCCTTCTTGTTGCAATTTGGCATTCAGTTCAGCTATAAACCTGTTTAGCAAATAAATTATGCGATTTTAGTCAATACTTTCAACTGAGACCAAAGAGACAGAGCTATTATTGCTTCTCCATTATCTCCACCAAGGGTAAACAGATTTATAATTAATGAGTTTTCGTTCCAGACATGAAACTGGAATCTAAATTACCTAACTCACATGAATAGATACATACAAATAAGGGTTAAAATTCTACTCTACTGTATCAACCAGAACTAGAGGAATAGCTTTAGCTAATAAACGAGACAGTTGCATAAAACGGAAATATTATTTTTTATTATAGCTACTTAATATCAAAGCAAATAACATACTCATTGAATTTAATGAAAGAATGATATTTGCGTGTTAGAGTATTACCTAGAAGGGAAGTTGTCATGAGTAAAGTAAGGTAGTCGCAAGAGTCCATTACAAGTTGGTCTGGCTGCTGGTTCTGGATCAAGGCACAAACTTAGAAATTGAACAGCTTCATTTGACCATGAGGGAAACATGGATGAGAAAACTGATTTCTCCACACTGGAGGCTCGTCTTTTGCCAGAGGTAGAATTATTTTGTTGTTTCGTACTGCTAAACCTGGACTGATCGGATCTGGAACCCATTTTAGAAAAATTTGTAGAGCTCGTAGAGTTGGTTGATCCATGTCTGGATTCGGGGTACTTGAATCCTCGGAAGGCTGAATTTCTCGCCATTATTTTCAGATGACGTTTGGCAAGCCTTCCTACACGTGTCATGAAAAACATAAAAGAAAATTAATATAACACATTCATCTTTCGTTCCCTATTATTACGATAACAGTCTACGTATTGTCCGGAATGAGAAATCCAAATGAGAAATTGTAATGTGTAGCTTGTGTAGCAGACTCTGCCATTAATTACACTTCTTAATTGTATAATTACTCATAATAATTAAATAAGTACCTACTAAATACACGCTAAGTATAGGAGGAATAATTAATTCTCAAGGTAAGTTTTTACGAGATAGACAATTTTTACATGAAAAATGTTACGCATTATAGGAGAGACTATTATTCATTAACAAAAAAGGTAAAAGACTATTGCACATACAATGCTCATTGTTCATACTCTCTCTTTCTTTCATGATCATGAATGATCGTCTTATTTAATTATAATGAAAATGAAAATGTATGAACCGAAGGCAAAGTATCAATCTAATCTTGTGAATAAAATAATAACTAAATAAAATTATTACGATATTGTACAAAGCTGTCAGTATTTGTATAATTAAATGTTATTTTAGGTATCTCATGTTATGTAATTGTTATCATACAAAAGTAGCATTGCATTTCGAAAGGTATAAATATTTTATTATACTGCATGTTACGAATGTGCACTTACAAACTAACTTTGCCTGACTAACCGACTTTATCTTGCAAAAGTTTCAAATTAAAAAATTAACCTTTTGCATTTGCATTATAGTAATTTGGTGCCACAACCCGAACTACTCCCAACTAATAAAACTACACATATCGATTGCATTGCAACTTACACCGACTTCATGCACACCTTCCACCAACATTACATGTACTCATAGGAATACTTGGTATAGTTTGTTTATATTGACTGCTTTCTTTATACAGACTTCACCCTCGCATTGCCTCATGCTTTTTCTTTCGTGTTTTCCTTTTTCATCGATACGAATTTCATTGGTGCAAATACCACAGGTAGTGTTGTAACGGCCTATTACGGCACAGCATTCGCCTGCATGCAATTTATGTTATGCAGCATGAATACTTCAACAATATAAAGTTAGGTACATGCTAAAGCCGGTAGCTACTGCCATTACTAAGTATAACAGTCTATCATGCACACTAGTGTTTTAATGTAAGAATCAATTATTTATTAATACATTCTAAAAGGACTTTGTTGTGTATTTCATTCTCCACGGACATGGTAGTCGATTTATCCAACAACGTAAATATGCAATTCTGGTGAAACTGACTGGCTATATTATTGGTCGAAAACAGTCTTTGTTGCATTACGTATTTCGGGATTAAATAATTATTATTCGAATGAATCAAGCTAAAGTCTATATACATGATGTTATGTTCATATTCCATAATCATTGTATTGTACTGTAGGTACTGTGGTAATTAAATTTACTTATTGGACTCATTCCAGAAACAGCAAGAGCAAATGTTGAGTATCATGTCTCATACGCCTTACTCGTTATTCGTTAGTGACTACTTTCATCATTTCATGTTTCCATATGTAGCTACATCATTTGCAATAATTGGCGTTTAGAAATTAGTGCAGCTGTTATAATGCAACAGCATTACACAACATTATGGCTTTAGTACTCATTGCATCCGGCATGAAGGCCTGAATACATAATATTAGAATATTAATGATCTTTGTTTTCACGGGTTGAAAATAAATGTGTATAATAATAATACTTTACGCTTATGGACACAGGTTCAGAAGTTTGTTACTATGAATTATGAATTTTTTATGGTTTTAGTTTATAGAAAACAGAGTAGTAAATTCAAGCAGGTGTGTGTACAACTTGTGTGTACGTTGTACAGGTTTTGTATATATGTACAAATTGTATTGGGTATAGTTTCTGATCAATAATAAGCTGTTCTAACAGGAGACACTCAAATTACCTCGGGAAAAAGAAGAGTGAAACCTTACATAAAGGCAGGTAGACAGAATTAGACAGGTATGATAACTTACCGAGACACTGAGCAATCAGGAAAAGTTGATCGATATCTGAATCCCCTGGAAATAATGCTTCTCCACAACTCATTTCTGTGATAATAAAGACCATTAAAACTGCGTATTTTAGATTCAGTCACTACAAGACTGTATAGGAGAACATTTATTACCTGCGAATAGACAACCGACAGCCCATATATCTACTTCCCTGTAATAAAAGTAAATAAAGCATAAGTGTTAGCAATTTTACATGGACTACTGCACAGCTTTTTTTTATTTATATAAGCTTAATGCATGTTATGGACATTTTATTGGTCGATCGCTGTCAATGCGGTGGCAATTCAAGGTAAGTTTAGGGTAGAAATCCCATGAACATATAGAGATAATAACGTACTAGCGCTAGGTATGTATAGTAGAATACTTTTATTGCTAACAAAATTGCAACGAACAAATAATGGGCATGGAATAATCTACAAGTTAAAAATAGTGTCTTTTATGACGTTTCTTGTAGCACTTGGGTTTTAGAGACCACACCGGGACAGTATTGTCCATCAGGAACAAACAACGACTTGAATTAATCATATAAATGTCACTGTGTCAGGAGCACCAGAGGTTCTCTTAAATTACATATGCCTTCTGTAAAGATACTCGTGTCTCAAACCCAAGTTTTTGACTTGAATAGAACTACATAAATAGCTTTTGAGCTATTTTGATTGATGAAAACAATTTCTGTGCTGGAAAATGTCTATTTGACCAAGAAAACGCAATGCTACGCAAGAATGCGAATGTGAATCCATTAAGACATGGTATTAAGCATACACTCACTTTCCATAGGCGACATCCCCCACCAACAGCTCTGGAGCTCTGTACCAGCGCGTGGCGACATAATCTGTGTAGACGTCCCCAGGAGCACACAAATTCCTTGCAAAGCCGAAATCACAGAGTTTCACGATGCCACTTTTGGTTACAAGAACGTTCTCAGGCTTAACATCTCTATGGATTATCTGTAAATCAGTACAGCACACGACAAAGGCAATTAACTTTTGTATTTTTAATTTCTCCAAAAGAAACATCATTAACATAAAGCTCTGGAAATATTTGTGCAAGAAGCTCTGTATGCAGGACTGCTAATTTAATTAGCTCCAATTACTTTGTATGTAGGCTAATCCAAATATGCATAGGCTATTCTTAACTTTATTGGTATAACACTGCGTATTATACATAATATACAGCATAATAATCTAGGTGCACATACTTATTATTGTATTTACTACTTGATCGTAATCTATATAGATTGACAGGAAGAGTTCTTTAACCCAGGACTGATTGCTTAAGCCTTGTAGAAATTACTTTGCATAGATTCATGGTGAGTGTGTATGCAAGAATGCTGAGTTGAGATTATAGAACATGGTTGCATAAATATGAAGAAAAGTGTTCCTGGAGAAAGCAGGGAAGGTTTATTGTTGAAGCACAGTATGAAACATCTAAATCGATGAATAACGTATATTAACAAATTGGTTCGGGCTATACTAGAATTCATATTATAGCCATGCAGTCTTAGGACTCACGAATGTGTTTGTTTACTACAGGCTTTGGTTAGTGCTGTATGCACTGTAGTGAAAATACATCTAAGTGAACGTACATACTAGTCCTGTGTAATATTATTTTCATGTTGCATAACAGTCTTGTTATTGTTCTCCATGAAAATATCAATATTTTCAGATTAATGCAAATATTGCGTGCTAACATAGACTAAAACTCGGTATTGTTCTGTGCTGAATTCTTTAGTACAATTAATTTATATTATTTTATATACTATAATGTGATTATAGTACTGCTACTGGGTTTCTGATTCTGGTATTTACTACTTAGGTTTGTAGTACGCTTTACGACTATAACAATTACGGTTTTTGTTTGACCCACTGAATTTTAATCAAGCAACTATTTTGCAAATTCTTAAGTAAAGGTATAGAGACGGTGTGAAGAAATGTACGAGATTGTTAAGCAAATTCGCAGTAAAAGCGTTTACGTTCTCGGGTATTTTAAATATGGGGAGGTAAGATGGAGGTTTAGAGAGTGGTAGAATTCTAACGTACATTATTGTCATGACAGAACCCAAGTCCTCGAAGAATTTGAAAAATATACTTCCGACAGGTTTCGTCATCCAGTCCATGCGATTTTTGTTCCAGCTGGTCTAACAAAGTGTGGTCAATAAACTCGAAAACCAAATAAAGGTGTTTTCTTCGACGAAAGACTTCAATCAGGTTCACCAGGTTCTCGTGGCGAAGTTTCTACAAAGGAATGAGGAAATCAAAAATATTTTTGTATAAGCATAACATTATGAATAAATATATACATACATTATACACAGAACATTTCACACTAAAATATCAACTTATACCCATACACGCTTTTAGAAATCATTTGGAACACAAAAGGTCCGTATGCTGTACTACACTACTAACAGATAATACTAACCCGAATAATTATTATACCTTTTTCTGTAATAGTTTTTCGTTAGTCCTTGTACATTCAATACAAATGCTAACACATACATATACATATGCACGCAAATGTATTGTTGTACTATTAGATTTGTATTTAGCACTGCAGCAAATGGGGCAATCCTGTTCTTGATAGCCGTAGCAGTAACTATGTTTATTGTTTACCTGACTTGAATATTCAATAGCAAAAATACTACGTGTATTAGCATGTACCTATACTCTGTACGCACTATCTAAGGCTTTTAGGTTGTAATGTCATTATACATTGTGTTTTTGTGTTGAATTCAAGTGTATCAATCATAACACACTATACAATAGAAAGGTAACTGATGGTATAAATTATAAATACACGCAAGTCAAAATGCGACTATGGCTTTGAATTTGTATCTAGCATTGGGCACCAGAAAAAGCTTTTGGCACTCAGAATAGTTAATGGGTTAAATGTAGGGTTGTTTCATAAGGCTCGACAGCAATAGCAATTCCAGTACAAAATGACTGCCACTGTGTAAATTGTGGCAAACTGAAAGCTAATTTGGAGTAATATTATTGTATAGATTCCAGTGAATTAACCAACTCAATACTATTCTCAATAAAAATATGATTCATTTATGCAACATTAATGATTGAAAACACTTTATTGCTTCACTAAAATAATTGTACAACACTTTGCATTGATTTGACTATCAACTATAATATACTCATTAAGCATAATCAACTTTTAAAGCACGTAAGTGCTAACTAAAATCATGGGATATATTTTTAAACTTTTCTTATAATGTATTGCCAAAAGTATTATTGTATGTTCATGAGGATGTACTATATGAAAATTGCTTGCCATAGACAACCTGGAAGCTAGGAACATGTCAGTATATTTTTATGACAATTCGTGAACTGTCTTGGGTAAGCAATTTATGTCTATGTTTGCATAAATCATGCATAAATATATACTGGTATATTATACTACACACTGCTAACTAATATATCTTGGGTAGGTAGGTATATAATATATTTCAGAATACCGCAAGATACTTTTAGAAAACAGTGTGGGATTTCTTTTGTGTTAGCTCTGACTTCCGGCACTTATGTGTACCATGAATACAAAAGAAGTTGCTTTATTATAAGACGGATTGATGTGGGTGTATCCTTTTAGGATGAGTGCGTATTTTGTCAAAGGCAAATTCAACTTTCTACTACAAGGAAATTTCTTGGCAGGTGACAATTTCGTCTTTATGAGCTAAAGGACATTACCCTCCACGTTCCGGAGAGAAAAGCTAAACACGTTTTTCACATTTCCATGTTAATTTCGTTATTTTAGCACCTAGCATATTAAAAGGTTGTAAAGGCAAGTCTTAGGAGTTGTAGCTGCAATAATCTCTTCATATACTAATACAAAAAGTTGTGGACACAGAATGTATGATTTAGATAAGCTAAGTATAATAAAATAATTAATGTATTATTGAATAAGCATAATCTTCATCATCATGAATAATGAGCACACAATTATTGGGAAACTAACGCTGCAATTAACTGGATTTTGATGAACTTCTACAAAAACAAAGTGTAACTGTAAGCAAAGGAGGTGTAAACAATTTTGACGGATGAAAATATTGAAATCTGAACTTTTACATCAACAGTATATCAAAGAGAAATGTATTTATTACACCTTTGTTTATTTTATATGGAAACAATAGGATTATAATATTTTTGTGGCCAAATCAGGCCGCAGCTTTTTAGGGTTTGATTGATCCTATCTGATTTTCCAGAGCAGTAGCTCACGTTTCTGTGTCAAATGTACTCGTTTTGTACGAACGGAAGCAGATTCGCTTGATTTGGTGAGTAGCATGTGCATAATAAATAAATAAATAATGATGATGAAAGATTTTGGTCCAGATTATAATTGCTATAACGGATATATCTGTAATTTGGCTACACACATTTATTGCAAGTAGGATTTCATATTGTATTGTGCTTTAAGTAGAATAGTGTATGCGAACAATAGACTCGCATAATATAATGTAAGGTAATGTCAATTTTGGGATGTAAGGGATGTTCGGATGTATTTATGTAAGTGACTCCGTTGGTATAATCTTCACTTAGACATATAATATTATTAAGCAGGTATTTACAGGTTAATGAAACACTCATGCGGTCCTTCAATATTAATAAAAATAAAGTTCGTACTTTTTGATAGTATCATAAGTTTGACTTACCCTCAACACGCGTATTTCTCTTAACGCAATTTTCCTAACATTCTGGTCATCTTCCGAATCAATGAATTTCTTAATTGCAACTACACGTCCATTGTCTCTACACTTGCATTTCAGCACCACTCCATAAGAACCTTCTCCAACAACACCCAAAGGTTCGTATTTTTCCATTTTTGTACAATTTTCTATTTGTGTTCAATAATTGCAGGTATATGCAAATGTTTAATAATTGTACTCGCACTTGCTGTGTACTTTAATATTAGAACACAATTGTTATTTCTGAAAATAAGCTTATTTTTTATGATTTAGTATTTCTGCATACACACATGAAAAATAAAAACTGTTTGTTTGTAAGTTACTACTTGTGTGTCAGTGTCCAATCCTTGTCAACAATCTATCTACGCAATTTGTGTCTGGTTATATTCACCGAAAGGTATAAGCCGTCCTGGTAGTATTGTGTACACAAACAAACGAGTGGGAACAAACCATGCTGGTTGCTAAATTAGAACTAACTGAAGTATAGAAACGATGCAGGCGGAATGCATGAAAGCAAATATCTAGCCAGTTAAGAGTCTTAAAGCTGAATTAGAATTTTCACCTGCTGGGGTTGCATAGACATAGCATGGACTCATGAAATCATGCGGGTAAAGCCAGCCAAAGCTATAAAAGCCAAACAAACCAGGAACCTAATCGACATCGCGTATAGCTCTACATACTAATAGTAGGTAGTATTCGTCAAGAAAACAATATCAGCATGTCTACTGTGTAGGTATCATACTTTCGTACCTGTCCTGTGCACTTGCCCGTTATTGATTGAAATTCAGTGGGTTCGGTTTTGGTTAGTTATTTCATAAGCATTTGCGTTTTGCTTATTCTTTAGGCTTTGGCTTTCTTTTTCTCAGATGGCGATATAAAATAATATCTCTGTATGTATTTTCATATTTAGCTGGTCTGAATAATCTTCATAAAGCCTTTAATGCTATATTTTATACTAGCAACATGTATACCTCCACGTAAATATGTATGGGTCATACATATGCTGACTCATTATATTATAGCAAAGGCAACAGTCATCGTAATGCATCCATGCATGCTTGTAACAAAATATACACCATGAACATTTCCACACACACACACATGAAATATACCCCTTTCTTGTCAGTTGGTGGGTTTTACATGCACTAAACTTAACCAACTAAGAATTCGTAGGGACAGACATGTTGTGTTAAATAAATGAATACAATAATGCTGTACACAAACACAATCTTTTTGTCGCTAGAAATTATGTTTGCACGAAGTTTCTTTTCATGTGACTCTATCCACAAAGCTGGAGTATACCACAGTCGTTAAGAATGTCTATCATGTTTGGATTTTAATTTACAGTACAGACAGTTTCAGACTTCGTGACAAATATAATACACTTTCTTCCCGTATTTCAAGATTTAATTACCTTGTGTAAGGAAATTCATACTATTCTTCTTTGAGGTTTATACTTGTTCATGGAACCTGTCGTACTTATGAAAATGATAGAATCGTTATTATTATTATTGTTACTTGTTAACGATTTTACATTCAGCTGCATAAAAATTTACTGCGGGCAATATCGTTTACACAAAGTAACTACCTATTTGTGCATGTATTCGATGTTTATAAATCGGGAGGTTGGATTGCATTATAAAGTAGTATATTACTCATATTAACCAAAATGATTCATAGTTTACAGCACGAGACAATGGACATTTTCAATTGCAAACTTTCCTGTATGGATGGTTATTGCCTTTTCTGCATGTGAATGACTGGCTTATGAAATAATTTTGCAAAATATAGCCTGCCTGTGATTAAGAGATTTAATTATAATAGACTAACTCATGAAGCTCTAGCTCATCTTCAGAATAAGGACACTATATACTCTTGCATAAGTAATTGGCAACCTATTGAATCTAATTGTAGTAAATGAAAGGAAGCATTTGGTAATAAAGTAAAGAGAAAAACTTAAATCATTATCAATTATGGAAATTTATATAGTAAAATGCATTATTTAATTCATGTTAGCTTGTTTCTTGTTCAACCGAAAGTGCCATTTACAGAATAGTCAGAATTGCATGCTGACTCATTCGAACACATTAGAAAAGAAAATGACAGTATTTAATGTCTTATGTCATTGAACTCAATTTTGATTTAATTTACACAAATATAAAATGCAGATGCACTGTAGTTTTTCTCTTTCATTTTGTTTCAAACTGAAGTTGTAGTGTGTTCGAAAGAGTAGTTTGTGATGGAGAGAAATTTACACTACAAAGCAGTAATTGCAAATGCAAATCATATCCACATAAGATTAGTAGTTGGATTACAAATGACACCTTTCCACAGTGATTCTCTAATAATAGGAATTTTAGTAGCCATTGATTATGTGTATTATGCATTGTAAAAGCAAAGGAAGGACCTTGGCATATTATAAGGGAAACTGGAATAAGAATATAGGGTAAACAGTTTATGAATATCTGTTATATATTTATATTATTGACGAATTGATCAATATTCGTACGTATGTATGAGCTGAGTGTCTCGCACAAGCTAAAAGTGTTGTAGCGTCCATAGGAATGTTTTGATGGTGATAGCTAATAATCAATTATTTACGACGTATTGTAGGTTAGGTGAATACAATGTCGAAAGTTATAGCCTAGAACTATATAATAAATTGAACTATTTCGTATAGGTTATGTTTCTCAGCTCTCACAGTTTAATATTAACTTAGGTACGTGTATATAATAAAAAGCAACGAAAACAATACTTAATTTTAAATAGGATCTTATGCGTATGAGTTTTTGTAATAAACTGGAGCTTTGCTACAAAGACCTTCGTGGTACGTGGTGACGTGGGTACGAAGTTCCTCACTGTTTGCCAGACAATACGCTTTGTTGTTCCAAAAGTTATTGGAAAAGTGATATCTCTTTCTGCAAAACAAATAAAATTCAAGTTTATTCATCTCATCCAATTCTTAGAATATTTATGTCTTAGAATGAAAGGAAAAGATGTTTTTCTGTTTCCAGATTTTATTACTTTCTGGATTTCGGAACAGATGAAATGAAATCCGCAGGTCGGTTCAGCCATTCTTTGTAAGGAGATACAGACTGAGCGTATGCCACACATCTGTCAACCTTTTGAGCTAAGTCTGCCAAGTCAAATCGGCTCAAGAGAACTTGAAACACTTGTAAAGAAGCTCCCGGATGTTTCCTTCATGTAAAATAATAATATTACTACCGTAATACTAACAATAAGAACTTGTATGTACAAATACATACACCGAAGTTATACGAATCCCTTACGTACGACTTGAGACACCGATTTTCAATGTTTCAACTTGCAAATCAGTGTCTCAAGTCCGTCTCAAGTCGTGACCTTAGAGATTGTGGTTTGGACCTTATAATAGCTAAGTGGGCTAGTTGGTATTTTTTAAATGGACATTCTTAATGCGATAATTTTTTACCATTGATAAAGTAAAGGGGGTGAGGTTAGCATATCCTCCATTCGGGATTGAAAAGCGCTGTGTTCATAGCCACTCTTAAAGTTGCCAGCACACAAATAATGAGTGTGTGCCACCAGCTTCCATGCTAGTTCAATCGGGAAGCTGAGACCCGAGGGTTGAAATAAGATATTCGGAGGAAGTGTTATATTTTGATCGGTTTTATTGTTGTAGTAAAGTGAGCCGTTGACTGCAGCTCCAGCATCTCCTGTTTTTGATTCAACGTTGTCAGGCTGAAAAAAATGAGATTTTTCATCACATTTATGTTTTAGCTTTGAAAAATAGATTTAACTTCATCAAGAATAAAAATATGGAATACAATGTATATTCTATTGCTTACAAATTTACTGCAATTGCCCTGATAGTACTTTATGTATTGAGCACCCGCTTCGCACGCTTTTAATGCGTCTTCGATGCTCTTCTCCAAAACTACATCACTGATGGGGTTATGTGAATACTCTTTCTGAGATTCTATGAAAAGTAATCGAAAAGCTCGGATGACAAAATTTATTGCTGGGATCGGGATGTCTTCTTTAGGGCAGGCCTTTAGGAAAATAACTTTAGCTTGTTGCAAGAATTTAAAATCGGTTGAATTGAGCCCGGGTAGTTTCTTTCCATTTAGAGCGAAAGCTACCAAATCTTTTCCAACTTTCCGGGTTATCTCATTTGCAGTGATTTGATGTTGAGATTCTGTGTGCCAATTTGCTTTTAAACGATGAGGCACTTTTACACTTGATTGATTGTAAACAAATGGATTGGGTTGCGGAGATTCACTTCGTGGATATCGGGTGTCCATTTGATTACAATTAGGTGCTGATTTAAGACTGGCCACATTATCATAATTTGCTGGAGCAGGATCCAGTGATGGTGCTCCGGAACATTTGCCTGAATAGGCCATCCCTGCCTTAGATGCTTTAGCTATGTGTGAAAAATATTTTCTTACAAATCAATCAATGTTATTAAATTAAATAAATTATTTGATACAATCCCTTAATTAAAGTAATATTACTGTTTTGACTCCAACTGCTGCCAACATTTATAGTCCAGGAGTAATCAAAAAATCCAGCCGTGCTACACCAGCTCTGCGCTCCCCAAAATTCATTAGCACAGTTTGGAAGCGTGGCAATTTGCATGATAGGGTTTGTTTCTAAGTCGCTCTTTGATTTTGAACCAATATTCTGTCCTTGAAGACACTTTATTCCAAATGACATATCTTCGTCAGTTTGAAAGGCTGACAATACCGTAGGATCATTCATTCTGAAAATATACTTGCCACCTTCAGCCACATAGTTGCTGGATCCTGACATTAATCTTGCAAAGTATGGCCCATCCTGTCTAAAAACTGTAGTTGCCTCTCCTTTAAACCCCTTACTATCCAGTAGAGGAAATATTTTCCGAATCTAAAAGAGTTTTATATTATAAATAATCAAACTCGCGAAATTCTCATTACTGTATATTTATCTATCTAGGTATGTAAATACTAATAATATTAGTAACTAATTAGGTAAATCATATTTACTTTAAGTCTGTCCAGGCCATAGCAATGTTCATTGCCAGTAATTATGTGAAAATGTTCATCACAAAGTCCGGATGATACAGCATACCTTAATAATAAATACATCTTGACTGTAAAAACATTTTGGAAGACAAAAATCAAGAAATATGAATAGTCATGTCTTAAACTTACACTCCTTTGACGCAGATACAAGAAGGCATTGGACTTGAGAGGGTCTTTTCTCTCCAAACTCCATCAGGGCATTCATAATTTCGGAAGTAAGTTTGAGAACTGTCATTGTATATTATCCGAATATAACTGGCATCTACATTTGAGTTTAAGGGACTTTGATCATGGTCGTCTCCTTTTGTTTGAGCTGACGCTAGCAGCCATGAATCGAATAGTAAAGTAATAGCAATAAAAAATTTCATGGTTTAACAGATTCCTGACTGTCAATTATGGTTAAGATTTGTTTGTTACTAATCCTAAAATTAGAATCTCACAAATTTTGAGAATAATATCTTCTATGAAAAATATAACTTCTAACACATATTTTGCAGCACAGAAACTTGATAAAGTCTGACGAAACTCTACCTGAAACTCTTATTGTATTACTGAAGCTAGTCCAATGAACATTATGAACGAATGCTAATGAAACTACTACAATGTGTTATATAATAATTACATAAACTTTCAATTTCTTCAATTGTGTTTACGGTAGAACATCAATTCACTTTCATTTGATCGTTCGTTCATTTCATAGTATACCTAGGTAGGTATGTAGATTTGTAATACAAAATACATACACATGCATTATGCTAGAAAGTGACAATGAGACAATATTGAAAAATGTGAAACTACGTTTTCTAGTGTGCTAAGATTGTTATTAGTTATTATAGGTGCATTCCTTGAAATTTCACTTTCATATTTTATTAACGGTGAAGGTTATTTTGAGTAGCTAATAAACAATGAGTCAGGTACGTACCTAAAGAAAAGAACACTAAAAACAATTTTGTATTCAATTTTGCAATTTTATTTACAAACTTTTCTGTAAATGAAGACGGTTGCAATTGCAATTGCAAACAATACAGCCTTAAAGTAATGCACAATTTCCATGGTCTAACGGTCGTGTATTGTAAGTTACCTAAGTAAAAGTGTTTAAGCAAGTAAGAAAGTACAGTTAGTATTTTAGTGGCATCATGTTAACAAAGACATAATATAAAATGTGTTGTACACGGGCTAACTAATAATTTTATTCACAAAGCACGTAACATGTATGTGTGTAATTTCCATGTTCGTTGTAAAGCTACATTGATACGAAGACATAATAAAATATTAAAACCAGCTAAAGTAAGGTTAGGGTACATTGAAAGTTACATCCATAATTATTGTGCCTATTAAGTATTTAATAAACTAATCTATCTGTACATACATTTGCCAGTAGCATTTAGCATATAGTACAACGACCCTTTTGTATGTGTATTGCATGATGTGTATCTTGCAACGAGTGAATTGATCCTTTATGAAATGTGCTTCCGTGTATCGAAACCATCATTACCATACAATAATATAAATTTAGCGCAACTTACATTAGTAATCTATTTATGTTGTTAAAAACGTGGTTACCTTACGTTACAGCTTGATATACACTAGAGCTTGGCGACTTTATAGTTCCAAACATTAAGATTGCTTTTGAAATGTACTTTTTTAAAGTAAAATTTTACTTCCTTTAAAGTTCATGAGCATTTTAAAAAAAGGGTGGAGCTCTGATTAAGTTAGAGCTCGGTGTATTTTACAACTCAGCAGCTGAGGAGTCAAGTTCTAGTGTACACCAAGCTCTAACGTACGATGACCATTAAACGTTAAAAAAATCGAGAAATGTTGAGGGAAGGGCCTACAATAATTACATTCTAAACTACCTACTCTTAAAGTAATTATTGATTAATTATTTGTATTTTATTTCCACAATCATTCTTTCGTAAATGAATCACTGTATAGTACATGTAGAACAATTACTGTAATCAATAATGTAATAAAAGCAATAAATGCATTAAAATTCATAGTTACTTGACATTATACATGTAAATATAATACAGTTATTATTAGATATGTGTTTTCCATACGTTGCCTTCCGTTAACGATAGGGCCCTTATGCTTACATATAATTAATTAAGTTTTACATTTATTAACTTAGGTTTAACAACTATTATTATACACTATATAACATAAAGGACAAAATAAAAATCTCATTAATTAGGTATTCATGTAGTGCATAGTAAAGTAATAACGGTTGCTTGAAAGAAAAACATTGCGGATTTCAGTTGTGTGTTGACTACTACTTCTACTTAAGGATTGCATCGACAGACACAACAAGACGGGAAAAGAAACCAATCCATAAATATTCCTCTACAATCGTTGTCGGGGTCGTATGCCAGTAACCGATGCCATTTGTACTTCTGCTCACAACCGCAGTCACCACTGCAACGTTTGGTGTGTCCTTTGGCACAAACTTCTTGATGAATTGCTTGCTCAAAATGTTGAGTATTTACAATAGCTCGCACTTTACCAGAACTATTCGCTGCCCAGTAGGGTGTTACTATTTCCACAGTTGATTCGCAAGAATCAACCCTAAACAAAAGACAATACAAATATTTATACAGAAAATGTCAATGTAAATGCATTCAAGCGAATGTGTATAAAAAATCTCTTAAAAAGAAATGCTTCAATAAAAGGGTTTAGGTATGTGTTAAAAATATCGCATAAAATAAATATTCAAAGAAAAAATGGTTTAAAAACGCACCGATTAGACTTTGGTTGCTGAGTCGGTCCCCCATTCCGTGGATTTACCGTTTGTCTTGCAGTTCTTATGTGTGAGCCACTTGTGTTATTTTTACCAACAGTTTCAGTATGTCTCTTTGCTGTGCCACGCCCAAAGAAGTCTGGAATGTCATCTTCGTAAATCTCTCTCGCACTTCTTCGTAAATTATTGCTTCCCACAGGACCAACGTATGATTCAGGGTTCATAATAAATTCTCCGTACATTCTCTTTATTAAAGCTTTGTTCTCGTCAATGAATCTTTCAATGTTGTCCCTAAAATATCGGACATGTATGTTAAATTAATTATAAATACTATTAAGTAAATCTTAAAGGATTTATTTAATTATGAGAGTGAAGTAGTAGAAAGGAGACTTACAAAGGATAAGTGTTTCCTGCTGTAGGGCAAAAGAGTTGATTGAGACGTTTGATGCAAGGCAGTCCTCTTAGAATTTCTCCACGAATCTCTAATCCAAGTGCGTAGGATAGAGCTGTCCACAGAATCTGAAACAGAAAATAAATCTCAGTCACTAATCGTTCCATATAAAAATGTAATAAATATTAAACGTGACATCTGAGACAGCAATAAAAATCGATTTTAACAAGCTGTCATAACTTCATACATAACATACTGTCATTGCCTACTTAAACTTAAGCATAAAAAGCAAAATGTAATTATTCTTACAGTGTATACCTATTAGCAAATTTTTTTGCTTGTTACAGCTAATTATTACAATCTTGTAATTAACAGGCTATTAATAATGTAGGGATATTCATTTATTATGTCAGTTTTTCTACAACATACATGTACCTATGCAAAATACACTAAGGAATATGTAATATCGTTATCGTTTCAGTGTTTATTATTTAAGCATTGTAATTGAATAATATGTATAGGTAATGGTGATACAAATATTGTAAGTGCAACATGACTGTGATAAATACTTATCACATGCCACACATAGGTACTTAGGTACCTAGTACCTATATTATACGACATGTTATTAGAGGCATAAAGTTTTTGTGTGGTAATTCTATGTCTGCCTCCAACTACCTGTCCTCTAAAGACCAAAGATCCGCAAAAAAGCAAATTGGCATACCGTGGAGATGAAAAAGAGATTGAACATTGTTATTTGAATGGAAATGGTTTTGAATACAGCTGCAGTGAATGAAACGGTGGCTGTGCTATTTGTTTTAGAATTTCGATGCGCAGCAGAAGTCTATTGAATTTGTGCCCGTACAAAAGAGCAGGAGCATTAAATAGTAGTATAGGAGCACAAGCACACGGATTACTAATCACTTCACACTCGAATCACTATGAATTCCTTGTCAACTCTATACAAACACTCAGAATGAAAAAGTACGGACAGACTAAAAAACTGGAAGACAGAACAAAATCAAAAAAGAAACTGATTATAAGACACACTTATTGTGAGATGCATTTCCAATTGAAGAGTGAGTGAATGAACAAGAAATTCATAAAATAAAACTAAAAGAGATGGGTCCAAAACTCTTATAAAATAAAAGTTGCACAGTCCGGGCCCAGAAAACAAGACAGAAAGAAAGATGAGAATTAAAATAAAAGGGTAGGTAGGTTTTGTTGAGAGCTATGTTTCTTGACTTTTCTGTGGAGTGTAATAATGATATTATTACTGACTGTGGGCACATTACATTACAAGGCACAGCAGGCGTTAATAATAATTGTTAGAACTAGGCTTTTACATACATCCTATCTTTTATAGCTTGAAAATAAATGAGAGTTATTCCACATTGTTAATGCACTCAGACACATACTCTTTATACAAATTCTATGCCAGAGATGGATCAGAATGAACATCTTTTGGGCTTGGTGCTACATTACTCACTTTATTCCTCTCTATTAGTCAGTTTGCTGGTTGTACATGCAGAATATTAGTCGAGCCACAACAACGGAGAGTCTGTTTCTGGTCACGGCCGGCTGATCCGAGCCAAGGCTTGTTCCCCCACTCATTTTCACGGTTAAGGACACATAGGTACGTTCAAATTTAACTCCCTACGATTTGAACCTACCTTCTTTTTTGTCCATCGTACCCGTCTTTACATACAACATCAACTATAGCTAATACATTTACTGAAAGGAAGTTGAACTGCCTCACATTTTTCACTTTCAATCTCTTACTACTCACATACTGGAATATCTATCTGCCTTACTAAGTTAAGTAATGCCGAGACCGACGAACTATAGATCCGTAGTATTTACCTTACGTCAAAATGCTTACGTCATTCTCATTCACTTCTTCAAGTCATGAATAAATATTTTTACTATGCACAGACAATTAGTACAAATTGTCCATCCAGCACCAGAGTCAAGACGCGACATACCCCATAGAATCAAAACGAAATAGAAATGCACGCTATACATACAAGTGTACATGCAGGAGTCTCAAGAGGATAACCGCAAATTTATATATACGTAAAGCATATTGCTAATAAATATTATACCGCAGGAGTATTAAAAAGATAATGTGAATTATTTACTGCTTAATTTAGTGTCAACTTGTCACAGTCACCTTACTTTACGGATGAATTAGAGTTTGATGCGCAATTGCTTGAAATCTGGAAGGTTAGGTAGGTTTGAACTGCTGCATATTTTATGCCCATTATGAGAGAGCTTGTAAAAGACAAATATTATTTTTCTGCATTATTTGCTAACGATGCAGTTTCATGTGAGTGATGCAAGGAATTAAAAGCGATAAGCATTTACCCTGTAATTTGCAAGTGACACTGACCCAAATCCAATTGAGATTAATAAGACTTGAGTCAACAATACAAGATGAATAGCACTATAGGTAGTTGGATGGAGTATGATGATGATGAGAAAGAGTAATTTCGAGTCGTCATCGTCACCTTCCCATTTTTATTTTATATACACCAACTTTGCTTTACCATGAGTCACTTTGTTGTACTAGCCATCAATTCAATTACATGCAGCACACGCTGTTTTTGGTGTGTTTAGTTCAACACATATTTTATGGACAATCCAAATATATACTGCTGTAATATAGAGCTGTAATATTATGTGAGCATTTTATTTGTGCAGATGCAATTAGACTTGTTGTGTGCAATGCAAACTATTAGTAGGTGAGTGCATTCGAATCGAAAGGGAGAGTTTCATTCATTGTTTTACAATCGTCAAATTGTGCATTAAGCCTTTTGGGCACAAAAACCTTACGTGCTACTATTTACCTTAAAGGTTTTGTGTCCTATACTGTATGTATGTATCTAATAAGCTTTTGTATTTTGTGACTTATGTTATGTGTGGTGTATTCTGTATACTTTTAATGAACGATGGCGTTCTGTTTATGTGCAGAAGATTGTAGTAGAAGTAGAGTGCAGAATAATATGTACATACACAAACGTACTTTTCCATTATCTATTCTTAGGTTTCTATTTCATTGAGTGAATCGTGTCTGTAGTCTTTGCAAATAAAGTTATGTTTGAATGTGTGAGAATTTGTAAGGTGAGGTGTAAAAGGAGCTACATCAGCTACTTGCGTGGTTTATAATTTATCGTTTCTTTGTTCCTTACACATACAATAGGCGAGGTTACTACTAAATATTTATTTACACGTGCATTGATAAAACATTCAGAGAGTTATGTTAATTTTCAAAGTAGTTGACTTACAAAATACAAACATTATTGTGGATTTTAGAAACTCGAAGTTTTAATACAGCTATTAGGACTGTATCTGGGTATTACAAATAGCAAATCGATAGTGGTATTAATTTGTAAAGTTTTTTAGAGAAGGAAGAAATTTAGCAAAGGTTTCTATAATCAGTTCAGAAACTCCACTTGTTGGGGGCTTGAGATGGTGTGGAAGATGCCAGAATTTGTTTTGAAGGCGGCGATAGCTAAACCAGTCAAATATTTGTCAAAAGAATTTGCATATGGCTATAATTTCTGAGAAGCTGAGATTTTTTCGGTGTGGTTGATGCAGGTGTGCTGATTAGTATGTAGGTAGTGGAGGTAGCTATTGCCTATTGCACATCATTAAGTGTCTCCTGTGAAGTTTTTACTTGTTATAAACACACCTACTGGGCTTTGATGAGTTATGCTGGACACATTAAATATTCAAGATACGCTACCAAGCGTAGGTATGTACTACTTGCACACAATGATGAACAAGTGGGATAGGCCATGTTCATTTACGGCTAATAATGTAAATGATATCATCCAATGAGTAATCCAGTAATTATTATTAAGCTTATGAATAGGGCAATGAAATCAAAAAAATTGTTACTATTATTACATAGGAATTCTTAATCATCATTTATACTCTGATTACGCACCGTATTTTTAACTTACTTCTTTTTTCATCCTAAAAACAATACAGATTATCAGGAGATATTAATTTTTGCTACCACAAAATATGTGACAAAATTTACATAGTTAATCCTTGAATTCATAATAGACTAACTATAATTATTTTATACCTACCTAACATGTAGTTATGCAAGTTAATCAGGTTACCAGTTTTCATCATTCGTATGGAAGACTTTACAGAAAATCCTATTATGCTCTTTTTGTCCGTTTAAAGTTAATATAGTTATAATATGAATCTTTTCATTACGCTGAACTAGGTAGGTCTCTTAAACAAGCATACATTGATGACATACATGAATACAGGTTTGTAATTTGAAAATAGTGGAAATATTTATAAATGCTGGATGATTTAATAAATGATAAAAATACTGAAAACTGGAAGGAGGTAAAAAAGTTCACAAGAGCGTCCACGAAATTTCCAGTCTAAAAAATTTCAATTTGTATCTTAGAAAAATGGATTTCATTAACGATCATTTTTGCATTTAATAGCTTTCCGATTAATTGTGATGCGTAGAGTATATAGAGCATCTTCTACAACAATACTGAATGTCTGAATCTGAAGAGCATAAGTTGTGTAGTGCTGTGCAGTGTAATATAATTGTTATGGAACCACTTTCTCACGTAACATTGCATAGTGAGATTATAACATGATCATAAAATTTAATTCCTGTTTGTGCATCAGTAATAAACTGACCTATAGTTGATTGGAGTAATAACGATAATATACTTACCTACCTATACCTATTTTTATTTGCATAAGAAATTGATTCAAATACAAACACTCGCATTAACGCTTGAGCACTGAAAAAATGTGTGAATCCCAACACATTAAGTGTGTAACACACCCCACCAGTAGGCAATTCTTACGAATCATTAAGGATAATTTCGCAGACAGGGGTAGAATAGAAATTATCTCAAAATCTTTAATGTGACTTCTCATAATAATAAAAATATTATTAGTATTGTATAAAGACTAGCATCAATCTGTAAACCATAATAGCCAATATAAAATTGTAGCAGTTACAATTCGCGTTGCAATCGTTAGAATATACGCTTAAAGTAACTTGTGAGTAATTTTAATTGACTAGCAATGATTGTGTAGGAGGTATTTGTGCTTCGTATTTATGTTACTGGATAATCAAAGTGTATTTCTATATATTCAGCATTTGTATTAGCAGTGTAGTATGCAAGTGAACACGTATATACCTATCCGATTGCGTTTTCTTAGTATGGATGTAAGTATGTATGTAAATTTGATATTATATTATGTTTATGTATATTTTACGACCAACACAACGACTTTGTATTATTTATGACGCCCTTTGCAAGGGCAATTCGCCTTGATTTTCATATCAACCCTTATACAACAACAACACGTATAATATTTAATCGTAAATTCGCAATGAAAAATACAATACGACTACTTTGGCAATGAAGACCATGTTCTAGCTCGCGTAGCTGTAATTGTAAGCTCGTTCTGCTTTGAATCTTTACACACAACACTTACATTAATCTCATGCACATTCTGTACGTTGTACTCTCTCTACTACTGTAGTATTGTAGTAGGCCGTAGTGTGTGTAATACAACAGTTACTCAACAAACGTATATAAATTAATGCTAGTTACTTGTCGTCAAGTACTAAGCTAGTTTTATTTACAAGCTTAAACATTGTAAATCTCATTCCAAAGTACTTTTTCGTGAGTTCATTTGTATTTCTATTTAAATCAGAGCAATTTAAACTTTTTTTAAATTTTGCTCGCTAACTAAATACTAGAAGTTTCAGAGAATACACAAATACACTGATCACTGATGAAGATTTGCTACAACCATAAAACTTTTTTCTAAAGCAATTAACACTTTAATTTGCAGCTGCACTGCTGCTTACTTACATACAAATGTATATACACGAATGCACATACCTACATGATTACAATCTCTATATCAATTATAGTTTTCCTTTTTGCAGTTATCCATAGAAGAACATTCGATGAGCGTAGTAAATAAATACTTGGGTTTTCCAGAAAAAAAACATAACGCATTATTGAAATTCACACATTAAGTATCCAGTCTAACATTGATGAGACTCATATTTGGAATAACCCACAAAACACAATCAGTACCTACTGGATATAGAAATATTTAATGCGAATGTATTTATACTGCTGGTTTCTGTAGTTTAGGATACTCAAAGAATGTTAAATTGTGTGCAAAGTTAAAGAAGTATGTACAACTTAAAGCAGTTCAAAGTCAACATCAGTCAGTCATGTCAGACATGCTACCATATCGGCCTACGACATTTGGTTTTCAATTGGAATTGCATACATAATATTGTTATGCTTGCACATTATGTCCATGTACCACATATAAGTACTTTAGAGAATGAATGCTACCTGTGTACCTTATAAAGTTTAGATCAGACATATAGACAGTGAGTCAACTGAAACACACAGAAAAGAACGTAGCGTAGAAATACCTGACCTACGGAAGTACAGTAAAGTGACTTTGTGCAATTAAACTTCACTACCTACGTTTTATCTCGTCATAAATCTCTTAGTCTTGTCTGGAATGGGATCGATAACTATTCTATAACTACCAATGCAATTCCACACAAATACAACCAATGCATTATGTCTGACTGACATCACAGACAATCCTACGATTTTATCTGCCAATTATTGCCCTAGGGAATATCCAATCATTTCCCTCTATGTATTTACATGCATATCTCTAATGTACCTCTAACACTAACCGTGCTAAATATAACACTACCATCCTACAACCAAACACACTCTTTTCATTAATTTGCCACTTTAAAAATCATTAAATACTTAAAGTGTGCAAATGTTTGAAATTCCTGTGCAGAATGCCAGGTACACATTCAGGTATTCTTGTTGGGGCGATTTCTACAATAAAGGAAAGTACTGCGTTAATGAACACATGGATAAAAGTCTCAAGTGTTTGAATTTGCAATAAATTGTCTTTTTTAAGAGTTTGTCTTTGTTGGTTTATGCATGAGTCGAGTCACTGACTGATGTACACTTACAGTGATGTAATATCAATGGTCATAGACATGTTTAGTATGTTTACTGTGTCATAATAAATTTTAGAACTCTTTTTTGTGAAGATATCCGCTCGATTCATCTTTGTCTTGTCATGTCCATGTCCACAGTGAAAATACAATACTGCAGCTACGCTACCAGCTAAAAGTGATATCCGGGAAGTTTCTAATTAACATGTTGAGAAAAGCAAATTTCCCAGATTTTTTATAACATTTTACATAAAGCTGTTTTGCATACATACATAAGTACATAGTGGGTAAAAGTAATAATACGTGTAACTGCATTGTATTGTTAATGTTAGTAAGATAACAAGATGTTTGTTAGTAGTAGACTATGCTGCTGTTATGATTTTAGATTGCAATAAATATCTTTAGTTAAAGATCCGCTTCCTTTCATGATATTGATTCAAGGTTACGTGTATACACCAACATCAAGAGGAAGGCAGAATGCTTCTCACTCGTTTCGTTGTCAGTAAGTCATGTATCTAATTCTTTGTAACTCATAGCACTGTGTTATGTAACCGAGACTACTTAAATACTGTTTAGGAACGAGTTTATAAATAAAATGGCTTGACAGCTATAGTTATGTGTACTAGCTGCATAGTAAGTAGCAAATAAGGTGGAGCCTTTATGAATTGCAAGTGGGTAATTTATTATCATTGAGTATTGACTGTTAATACGGATATGAAGGAATTTATGTGCCCACACCACCTGTACATTTAATTTGCTCTGTTGTGTACACACAATGTCCTAGCTAATCTTTGCTCACTTGCTTTATCGACAAATTCGCCAAATCTTTATTACTAGAGCAGTTAAATAAGGACCAGGCCCAATTATTAATGTCCTACCAATACTCAACTACTAGCAACTTAGCAACTGGAAGATTTAGATGTATATGTAATATTACACAAGCACTTTCAAATGAGATTGCAATATTATAGGCATTCCTTCAAGCAAATGCAGTATGGATTGATTGAAGTGTAATTATAACTTGACCTTGTATTATCTGTGTCTATTCAAGTTTCCAGCTCTAATTCAGACATAATAAATGGGTCAAAGTCGTATGCAGTACCTAATTAACATAACTTAGTAAAGATATTGACTTAATGTATATGCTGCCGCAAATTCCTTTAACTATATCAATTTCTACGATTTTGAGGGCAATTTTGATGAAGTAAATGAATGAGAAAGAATCATGGAAGTGTTGCGTGTAAAACAGGAGGGATAGAATTTAGTATAACATTTTCTTACCGGAATTTGATAGAATGTTCCGTTATTAGTAGCTTTGTAAGAATACAAAGGAACGACAGGGACGTATCCATCTTTGGCAAAAATCGGACCCTGAATTGGTGTAACTCTTGGAATGTGGTCCTCGTTGTATTCAGTTTCTATAGGAATTTGATTTGGAAAAGCTGGAGCGTTTCTTGTACGGGAAGAATTCTTAGGGCGTCGCTTTCTGGGAGCACTGTTTTGTGGTGGCGGTGGCTGAACGAAATCCTGTTGTTGCTGTTGGGGTTGTTGGATCTCTTGAAGTTGCTGGGGATTTTCATAGTACTGTTGTTGTTGCTGCTGCTGTTGTTGTTCCTGTTGCTTTTGTTGCTGTTTAGCTAATTGTTGTTGTTGATGAACTAAATTTTGCTGTTGCTGATGATGAGCCAGAGCTTGTTGCTCCAAAGGTGACAATTGCTGTTGTTGCTGTAAATTAGCAATTTGCTGTCTTTGTTGCTCTGTCTGTGTGTGTGGATTAGGATTAGTATTGCTAATTTCATTAGGATTGCCGTAGTAGTCAGTGGGGGAATTCGGATTCGGAATTATCGACTGAGGAATTGGAATTGTGTTGGCAGCATTAAGCTGAGTGTTGTAAGTATTGAAAGATGATGATGTTGATCCGAATTGTTGGGGAATTGGTTGCGGAAATGCTGCAGGAGCATTTGGCACGAAAGAATAATTGTACGACTGAAGAAAACTCATGGTGAAAACTTGAAACTAGATTCGGCTACAACATGCACAATAAATCCTTTAGTTTTAGTAATCTTCCAAATAAGTATTGCTTAAAAATAAGTCTTCGAATCTTGATTGGTATTTTAAAATACTTAATTGGAAGTTTTTCATGAATAGGTAGGTATAAAAGGTATGTATAAAGATTCATGATATTTTCATGAGAATGCCTTTATAGGTGTACAGTACCTAATTATATAAATATTTGAAAGAATTTTGTTACCTTGTATACTGAGAGCCCTCGCAGAAGAATCCTGAAAGAGCACTACAAACAAATCTCGTATGAAATGTCACTTTCCTTCGTCCAGCTGAAATGTTCCTTGTAAACACCAGCACTCAACTGTACAAAAATAAAAGATAGACTTGAGTCCAATGATGCAAAACGAGGAAATTGGATCTGTACGAACGTATATTATATACAAGAATAAATGACGATGTGTGCGTGTATAAATAAAGTCAAGTTCAATCAAAGTTTTCTATATGCAAAATCAAAGCTGTGTGTACCTACCAATACAGTCTCACTTTACAAGTGTCTATTATATCCTGCGTGTATGGCTAAACCATTAAACTAAGATTCCACCTTACTTCCTCTACTTCAGAAAAATGTAAACACAACGTCACCAAGAAAGGTATGTGAATTAAAAGTGAATGAGAATAAGTCTAAGATGGAAATGAGCACGTCAAGTCAAATTGAGACTGTATGTAACAATCTCCTCGTCAACAATGACTGCAGATAAATCAAGAAAATCGTTAGCTGTTATACATAGCAGATCTCAAAGTAAATACCCACGGGTACCGTTTCACAGTGATAGTATTAAGTAATGAAACGTATTGCCCAATCCCAATGTTCGAATGTGACTCTGCCCTTAATCCTTTTCCATATACAAACAAATAGTCCTTTCCATTCAATTGTTGCGAATGTGGTGTGGTGACTAAGACTCAGTTTAACTAAACTATCCAACCAAACTGTGATACTCCTATGTACATGCAAATGATACAACTTGATACAAAACGTGTTCTACAGATATGCCTAAGAATTATATAATCGTTATAATTACTATACTAGGCAAGTGTATGAAAATTAATGAACTTGTATTTATTGTGGAAGTGGAAATGGAACAAAACTGAAAGGAAAGTCTTTAGTCACTCTGTTGAGCTGAGTCAAGAAAAATAATTAAGTGAACATACAAACAAAACAGGTAGCTGCTGATTTGGCTGTTCGTCCGGAGTGGAGCAATCGTCTCGAAGCGAGCGACCGACAGCCACAACACAACAATACTGAACAATGGAAATAGTGTCCATGGGGGCTAAATAACCTCGGAATCAAAATCGAAATACATATACACAGTAAGCATTCTTCCGTTCATAGACAAGTACTACTACACACTACCAACTAATACTACAGATACATCACTATTGCATTCTTATCATTCACAACGATATATAAATAAACAGAACGTGTGCATTAAATAAAAGCACACTTTGCTTTAAGAGTACGAAATTATATATAGCACTTATACACATATACTTTGTATTGCATGAATTGCATACCTAGTCTAGGTATGTCTATGTCTACAATACACAGTACCTAAATATTATGTTCATGAAATCTTTAACCACGAGATAGATAGTAGCAATATTGTTATTATTATTATTGTTATTATATATAACAGAACAAAGTCCCATGCATAATAAACTCGAGTCACATTATCACATTACAAAGAATAACACAGAGAGTGTTGTGTTTGAGTGTTGCCTTGTCGTGTAGTGTTTGTGTATGGTGGTGGTTGTATGTAGTGTAAGGTAAGGTAAGTATAAGTCATGTTGTAGTAGTGCAGATCGAGATAGTCATTTAAATTTCTTACAGGTAGTAGCGATTAGAGATACTGCCTACTTAACATTAGCATTACAGTTGCACCACATTAATACCTTTATGTGAGTCACTTCACTACTTCTTCTCTGCATGTGTAATGCTGAGTGCTCCTGTTGTTGCTCACAAAGAGCTAAATGCTCAATACATTTATAAGAAAGCTAATGGCATACTATAGATTACATTACATTCGCATTCCTATTTGTCTGTAAGACCGCTGCTGAGTATTTCTATGAACATTCTTATACGATACGCGTACTGCAGCACACGATCATCATTGTCCATCAAGACAACCAGAAGGAAATGTAAGACCTTGGCCATCAACTTGCTTTCGTTTTAGTGTAGATTGCACAGTCCCTTATTGTAAACTATTTGCAACTATTGTATACTTAATGTTAGTAAGCTCACTAGTGACTACATTCAGGCCTCTTTGCTGCTTTATTGTTGCAAAACAAACTTCACAGCATTATTATACAAATACAACTAATAACAACGTTCATAAGTGTACACTCAGGTTTCTTTGCAGTACCTAGAATAATAATTACATTATTCTATGACTACATAAACATCCGCTACACTTACACACATAATATACCTACTAGGCAGAGGCACCAAGTAGGTATAGTATAGGCATGGCACTAAGGGAATATTTTTATATAGATCAGTATTGATATTGATTTGGAATGCTGCTCAAATGAAGACGGCTGGATTACTACTTCGTGTAAATTGTATACTTGCAATCATGAAGTTATGTTTGACCAAGTACTGGTAGGTTTACATAGGTATTTTATGTTTGCAGTGTAGATACATATAATAAAATTATTCGCATATTTATTTTTGTTGCTACAATTCGGTCTGGAAATCCCATCCAGTAGAGTTTATCGTATAGGAAATCCAGTATATATAGAACGAGTGTAAAAAATCATGAAATGGCACATATAAAAATATTATACATACCTACCTACATAGTAAAAAGGTAGGTAGGTTAATATGCACGAATTTAATACACTCAGACAGAGAAATAAAAAGAAGATTGTATGGCAGAGTCAGTGAGCCAGAGAACCACTTCGGAGATTCTAGTACTATAGAATATGGCATGTGTTTTACATTGAAATTGAAAAGATAATTGTTTATACAGCAAATTTGTATTCAATTCAGTAAACTGCATGATCTGAAACATTGTTTAAGAAATTTTATTATTGGAAGTCTCCCTACTATAAGAGTTAGAAAAAAGAAGGAATCTACTCTGCAGATTTTTATCTACGATGAACGTCTCCAGCACAAAGAAAGGATTATTACACAATGTGTGTTTGGTGGTCCTAGTGAGTGAGCAAGATGTTGGGAACTGCTACATAATTCACTGTTCGTAGGAACACACATTGCATAAATTATAACACTACTGTGGAGATAGTATGTGCAAATCATCCTGCAATTCTTGAACCATGGTCTACTACAAATTATGAGCTGTGTGTACATACTATGTACACATAGAAGCAAAAGCGTGCAAAACTGCAATTCGCAAAGTAAATCTGAGGAGCTTAAGTTGTTGTAATAGTAGAATAATAAGTCGTTGTTGGTTGGTTTGAAAGAACTAGTGAGTGTGTTACAGAGAGAGGAATATGAAGAAGCAGATTCAAAGGGGAATATTACCAGAGAAGCTCAAGGGTGTGGCAATGAGTTTTTCCTCATGTCTGTCTCAGTCTGTCTTTTATTTTTCGCTTATAAGTTTCTTATATTTACAAGTGATCACTGTGACTTTAGTCGACTTGAATGTATTCTCAGGTAGCTAAAGTAGCTCTGGGATAAAATATTATCATGACACTACTTTACTACTTTGTGTATTGTGTAGTATCTCTTTATGTTTATCTCTCACTTCAAGCAACGTGTTGGTTTTTAGTAGCTTTTTGCCAAAATTTTAGGTACCTATTAATCATAGTTTTAACCTAACTCAACATTGGTGCTAAAAAAACTAAAGTTGTATTTGTATATAGTAAATTTTCGCATGTAGAGATATAGCATAATAGATAAGCATTTTTAAGAACGCTCAAGAGTTATCGTTTTTTAAAAATGCAATTCAATACAAACAATAGGAATTGATCTGCTATTCCAGTTGAGAGTTGAGAATCTTCTGACTGAGTTTTGTTTGACTCTGACGAAATGCAAACTGGTAATCTCAGCTGGAGAATGTAAAGGTATAGGATTGTTGGACTAATAACAAGACCATTAGTATAAAACCAAGCTAAATTCACACAGTGAGATCCTCTTAATATTTTATTGTAGTTATTTACAACTGAAGGCAAGCATCATTAGATTAAAGGAACTGAAACACAGACAGGCAAAACATGATTCGTTTCGACAGACAAGACACATGCCATCCAATTGACTACAAGTATCGACCACACCCGAACCTTTGGTCCTTGTAATGCAGATGCTACTACATATAATATTATTAGACATCCTATCTTGTTTGTACAATGTATTGATACTGTGCTTTAATAATCAAAGAAATACTTGCCAAAACTCCATTAGGTATGTGAATAAATTAACATTTGAATGAAATATTCGGTAAAGATACCAATGAAATTTAATTAAGCCGTGGATTATGATTCAGGTACATTTCACAACGACAACCGTGCTTTGCATTTCAATATCAATATCATTTTTATTAAATATTATTTGATACTGCTACTACTACAGAACTACGTTTAGAAAAACACTTAATTTAGGTACATTGCATAATAAAAATCAGTTTTGATCCTTTATGTTTGGGTTTAGATGTAGCTTAATTTCTTTGCTGCGTATTAGTAGCAGGTCCTTTCTTGAAAAGTCTAGAAGAAAAAGTGTAGCAAATGATAAATGATGGAGTATGTTGCTAAATGCAAGATAATACAATCTCTACTAATGCATGACATGTGTAAACTCTAAAAGTCTATCAAGAATCAAGACCAACGGATGTGCGATGAAAAGCGAACTTGACTTTGATATAAACCATTCTATTTATCTAAAAGTTCTATCTGAGATATTTTATGTGCACTGAGCACACAAAGCACTTAAAAAAGCACACTGTGCTCTATACAATAGGTGAAAGAACCAAGTTCAAAAATTGCTTCCTACTTTTTATCTTCCATATTCATTCAATACTAATACTGACTGAGCTAGAACATTTTTACTTATTTGGTGTGCTTTGGCTTTGTCTACTCAGAATGAGAATGTGCGTAATTCGTTAGAGTGTAAAATATTATGAACTATGTGATACTTGCATACAAAGCAATATCAACCATTTACTCTAAATCTTAGATATAAATATAAGGTAAAGTAATGAATGATTGAATTTGGCCTTTACACGTAAAGTATGTCGAACTATGCAAAACCCAGCAAGCTAAACTGGCGTTACTGCATTCATATTGCGTATATGACTCACTCATTCAAATTGCATATCTAAGTACTTCATTTTTACAAACATGTTGATGATGGATTTTGATATTTGTGCACAAAATGGTAATGCACGTTTTTATGTGTATCAGGTCACGTACTACCATTATAGGACGTGTCAAATTCTATTCTACTGCTGAAGGTAATTGTATACATTATAATCTACATTTTTTTGCAATTTAAAAAATACTGTGTTTGCACTTATATTGAAGCTTTCATTGAGGAAGGTCAAGATTTTTATGAATCTCATACATCTACTTGAAACAGGATAGAATCTTTTGGGTACCCAAACTTCCTAAGTAGATCCTTAAAGTCATAAAAAGTTGCAGGCTTTCGTAACTTCAACTTTTATTACAAATTATTGACACAGTCCATGTATACACATTGTTCAAATCAATCGCAGCCGCGATACATATTGTGAAGATTATAATCTCTCTTATATATTATGCAGGCTACAGGTTTATTTACACTTGACTCTCAGCAGAGTTGTTTCTTATTATGATTGAAATTCTAATGAGTTAAATAAGGAATGTAATTTGTTGCATTAAATACACGCGAAAGCTCTGTAGACACAACATCATTCATTAGATATGCATCACCTTAACCTACACAGTGCGCTAGTTTCATTTCCTTTGAATGATCTCTCATAAAAAATTAATCAATCATCATCCGCTGACAATCTTGTTCCATCTGAGTAGCGATCATCAACTGATCGTAACTAACTAACAACAATAAGTACACTAGGTGCTAGGCACTATAGCTACACTTCCCATGCTTCATCAAGTATTCCCTAAGAAGCTAAGTTGATCGTTGTCTTCTTGGGAGGACTAAGGACACTTAATGATGTGTACAAACGTTTGTTTGTGCCAAGAAGCATCTTCTACATTTGTATGGAAGATGTTATACCTATTTCAATTGAACATAGAAGTATAAAAGTCTATCACAGTTTCATAGTGTAATAATAATGTATGCCATTTGTGCATGTAAATAAATGACAAACAAAAAGCATGCTGTTTGAAACGTTTGTCAAGGTAGTTGCCCCATGCACACAATCCTCCATTATATGCATAAATTAATATGCAAGATAGATTTCCATATACTTTTGCTACTTCTACGAAAATCATTCATAAATTCATAATCCAGTCATGCATAATACTATTAACAAAGATTACAGTACGGTGCTATCGAATTAATTTAATCCGTTTACATTGGCTGAATGAATGAAACATCAAACTTGTTCTTAGAATTGCCGTGCACACAACTTTTATATTTGAGAGTGAAACGTATGTATGAAAGTGTGTGCTGTATATTATAGTGAATCATAATCCAAGAAACATGAAGTTGTGTTGTTGAAAATGTGAACAAGAGTAATGTCATTTGAAGTCCTTTAGACAGCCAACACACACGGATACTAGAAAATGATTGTAATTTATTATTAGGTTTATACTACATGAAATGAAATCAGAGCTATTATTTATGCAAGACAAAACATCCTGATGAATGAATCGTGTGGGGACATTCAGGAAAAAACTTTTCAAAGTGGGATTTGTTCATTTTATAAAAAATTTACATGCAATGAGAATACATAATTTACACGGGTCACCTAAATACAGTACATACAAATACAATGAAATAAAAATAATACACTCATTCATACGTGAAGCATTTAATCAATGAAACAATTAGTTTATCCTTAGTTAAGAATTGTGATTGTAATGCTTCATAATTACAACTTTATATACGACAAACAAACAGATCCATGGCTAGGTGAAAAAGTCTGTGAATTGCAGTCACATTCCAGTCTCTGTGCAATGATTTTGCAACACAAATGTCCTTTAATTGTTTACATAGAAAAAATTTGCGATTCAAACACCTACAGTATGCTTTGCTATGTAAAATTTATAAAATCGTAAAATTTGTGAGTAGATTGTTATTATGTCATAATATTTTGGTAGGTACATGTTATATTCTACCTATTGCAGAACTATTTGTCCCTAACTACTACCTACATAGGTACTTCTGTGTAAAGATCCTATAATAAACTAGGTAGGTACTAGCTACCTACTTCTAGAATTGTAAATGACTGTTTTAAAACAATAGATTGAAATCAATCATTGTTTTAAGGTAGTAGCTGAAATAGTGGTGAATACTACAGACTAATTTAGTGGAGACTGAATGTATTTATGTATTGTGTTTTGTTTGATCCTATGTATTCTACCCACTGTTGAAGTCTAATTTAAGATTAAGATGTCAGTTGCTGCCAGGTTGACACTAATAGTTGTTTTGCTGCCGACTCAACGAGGAAAGATGTAAAACAAAGTGTTGTTATTGTGGAATGTTGTATATGCATTTGCATTAACAATGGAGGTACTTTTACAACTATACCTACCTTACACTGTATCTACTTTACCTTATCCAAATCGGAGCTTAAGCTTGTTCACTTTATACGATTTATTCTAATTCAATTTAGTTTATAGCAAGGAGAAGCCGATCCGGTTTAGAATAATTTCTGTGTTGTTTTTGCACTGTGAATACCTACATATAATCTGTCTCCCTTCAAGTATGCATAGATAATAAGTAGTAGTGGTTTGACTGAAGCAAGTCAACTTTAGATAGACCGATTAATCAGCAATTGGCTCTGAAGACTTAAAATGAGTCGTTTGTTTGGCTAGCCAGCTAGAATTGGATTACAATGGATTCATGAGTATTGAAAACATGTTCTTTATTAGGCTCAAATGTAATTATAAAGGAAAAGAACACAGGTCCGGTAAAGAACACAGGGAAGACAGTATGTTGCGGTGATAATGAAGAGAGATAACGCATAATCGAATGTAATCAATATGCAAGCATTCTTGCTACAACAATTTCATGAATGACTTGTTTATTTTTTCACTAGCTGCTACGGTTTATGAATGTTATTGCTCTGCCAAGCGTAAATTATTATAAACTTGACAAGTGCAGTTGGTTTCTCAGTTAGTAAATTCACTCACAGACTATTACCCATGATATTACCTATCTCTTTACCTACTGCAAAAACAAAATAAAGGTTAAGGTAAGGTTGGAATGGAAAAACTTGTAAAGTATTTATGTGGGCTGGGTTTGGAAGTTATAGTGTGATTATAATATTTTATCAATCAATACGCATTACTCATGCTATACCTACCTGTACTAATGTAATGTGGTAGGTACTGTACTGCAGGTAGTACTATATCCTATAGTTACTTTCTTATTATTATATTATTACAGTTGAATGAGGAAACGGAAGCCTCGACCAATTACAGATTCTGTAAGTCAGATGTAAAGATTGGTTGTGGTGTAGTAGGCCGTGCCTGAATCCAGTAGAGCTAGAGATGCAGATGAAGAGATTCATGGATGGAAGTATTTTATGTATGTGATAGCAGTAGCAGTAGTATACCTAGTGCAAGTAAGTGGTAGCAAATTTATGCCTACGGTGCATATAACATTATTTATTTATTAATGCATCAAAAACAAAGTGTAATGGGACAGTTATAAGTAGTAGTCAGGTAGACAAGCAAGGCACAGGCACAACCCCGTTGTAAATACTACGACTACTACATATATATCAATTTGTTGGCAGTAGACTAGACTACATACACACAAACATAGCTGCGCGAACTCAACTCAATTGTTGAGGTTGAGTTTTGATTTTAGCGAACTCAAAGTATTTCCACAAGCATTGAGCTGAGTTCGAATTGAGTTCGACAATTTTCTCTCACTTGAGTTGAG
>JAQFYB010001210.1:0-35536 GCA_034694085.1 Pogonognathellus longicornis
TTTATGGGAATTTTCAGGGTGGACATGTCCACCCTGAGAATTTTCAGGGTGAACATTGTCCACTCTGTCCACCCGGTTCCGCGGCCTATGACTTAGAATATGGCTGTTAGGCTACACTGAATGTTTGTACGTCAAATTAGAAACACTGGTTTGTGTGGATGGTGCTAAACTTTTTTTCATCAATTTGTTGAGTTATTGATGTCTAGTTTTTTGTTTGTAGTTGATCAGATCCCATAAATATTTGAACTCATTCTTCTGAGAATCAACTTCGGTGCAATATTCTGTAAAGATATGTCTTTATTGGTCGCAAATAGTTTATTTAACATCAATGTTTAGTTTTGAATTGGATTTTTTTGGTTTTGATGACTGATACGAGACATTAAGTTTCCACGTCAATCAGTGTGGTTAATGATGTTTGCCATGTGGAAAACCTCCAGCAGATTCATTGGGCGCTTCGTGTAGTCTCCGTATAAATGCTGCAAGAAATGACAGTATTTTTTATTGCAATGCTAAATTATTTTGCTAGACGACCTCAAGTCAAGAATTCTATTGGTGTTTTCCTAGTAGTTAGACCACATTTGAAACAAACGTATAATGAGTTTCTCTACAATTGTTTACCGTGAAAGAATTTCTTATGTCATACTACAAAAAACATGGAAAACTACCTTGTTATTCTACGCAGAAAGACTCGGGATTACAAATACATACTTTGTGCAAGTAGTCGTAGTAGTTGTCGTGACTCTGACTCTGTTGTATAAGTGTTAACAGGAAATAATGATACTCGAACGTTACTTTCACATACCTAGAATCTCAGGTTACATACCTGTAGCCAGCAGTGTAGACGTTCTTGAATTCAACAATTTCATACAAATAAAGGACATGCATCTATAGGTATGTTTGTTTTTAATCTACTTTTGCCCTCTTTGCCATTCTTCCATGCCTCTTGCGAGTCTCATCTCGTATTCTTTGCTAATTATATTGAGATGGAAACAGATAAATTGAAAGCATGTAGATATTTAAATACTAACAGTGTCAAGCTTTTGAATTGAAGAATTAAAATTAACTCTTGATCCCTCGGTTTGTTAAAATAGAACATGGAATGATTTGATAGATGAGCTGTTTTTTAACTTAGGTAGGTATATTAGTGATAAAAGGCAGCCCATTAAAATGCGTCGTAAAGCAAAATATTGAACGGAACACTTTCTTTGATGACTGTGGCAATATGTGCATTAGGTATTTATAAATAGGTTTCACTAAAATATTTATTTCTTTTGCGTACAATGAATAGTATTAAAGCGGTCTCAATGTAAAAAATCGCCGTCATGCTTATAGTATTAGCAAACAGATCAGTCGTTGCCACTTGTATGAATCTTGAATTTTTTCTTTCAAAATAAAGTTTGTCGTAGATCAATCTTGTTGTTAGTTTCTTCTATAGCTTGCGAAGTGCAGTAAGACGCTCAAATCACAGTGACTCGGAAGGTAAATTGATTAGATTAGAAAACTAACTAACTAGCTGTACTCTTTGTTATTGCATTCACAATATTTATTTCGACTGGTGTAACTTATTATGGGTTTACGAGTTTGGCAAAGACGCCGTCACAGCACTTACTGTGACTATGCAATGTTGTTTCTTGCTACAAATGCTGTTATATGAGAGCCATTTTCACACTTCAAATTTTTTGCATGTCACAAGCACAACTGACTTTACTACTGTTTCTCAGTAGCCAGTGTGCCTGGCTCATGGATTTGAACACATGCATCCATTAGAGCTTTGCTGAGATTGTAAACTACGGGCATTGTCAAAACTTATTTGTCTAGACAACATAGAGCTATAAGTCTAATGTGTTTTTTGTGGACAAGTCATCAAATTGTCCCGAACACACATACATACTTGTAAAGTAAGAGCTATTGCTGTATCAAGGCCGTATACAGGGATAATTCCCCCCTCCCCCCTCTTCCTCAAAATTTCCAAAAAAGGTTGTTTTACTATAAAGGTGCAAAAACTAATGGCAAGGTAATCTATGGGCTTCACAAGTTGGTATGTTATGTATATATAGAAATGGTCCTGAAGACATACGTGTAGATTAAGTAATGATTGGCCTATTAACAACATGATTAGTGTGTCAAAAAGTATAGAAGATAAGGAGGAAGGGAAATCTTGTGAACGCTAGTGGCAGGAAACGAATTAGTGACATTTTTGGGTATATGGCAATGGCATATATATTTTACCCACCGGAGTTAGTTCCCGACATCAAATAAGTACGAAGAACTGAGAATCAGCAAAAAAGACTGAGAGTACAATTACACACAGCTTGACATGAATGCTAGGTTGTTGATTGTAGTTTGCGAATTACAGGCTAAACGGCCAGATTTCAGCGGGGCAGTCATTGTAGCAATAATGTAGGGAGAATATTTCCTATAGAGCTGAGTGATGTGTGCTTATTATCGTTGTGTCGATAATGCATATTACTGGCACTCTAACACTCACACAGTTTATTGTCAGTAAGAAAAAACATTATTGCATTGACAATTACGTGTGTTAATATTTATAGAGCTATGCAGCTGTAAATGTGTTTAAGCTTATAAATATGTAGAATAAAGTATGAACATGTGTATATGTTCACTTATTTTATTATGTAGATTATCGTGCATAAGCGTTGAATTGTGGTTTTCGCTACATGGAGCAAACATAGCGCAGTGAGGATCTGAAGTTGAAGTGACATATTATGCAGCGAGTCATGTAGCATGTTAAGGTAAAATGATTGTGACCAGTGTAACTGCCAATGTTTATTGTCATGCATTACAAAAACGAAGATTATGAAACTGCATAGGTCATTGTCGCTGCATTCACTTTATAATGTCGACAATTTAAAGAAGAGCTACAGATATGCAACAGGCTTGGCGAAATTATCATGTTGATGTTGTACGTAGACGTACAGTCAGGAATCAAGAATATTTATTAAGCTGAGCATTTTGAAATACAGTGTGCATATAAATGTAGTTTAGCTTCTTTAAGGTATTTTAGAATTGTAAGTAGGTACTACTTAGATTTTAACCACTACAATCAACAATTCAATAACAGGGAGTGGGAGTGCAGCATAGACATGTGTGAGATTATCTTAAAACAACATTACATGTTGTAGACATACACAGAGATTGAAGAATTACTTGTTTTATTTATTTTGACTGAATGGGGAAAATATCTGCCAGGCAAATTATTGTGTTGTGATTTCATTTTGTACATACACTGTTCAAACTACTTACACAGGCACCTTTGGTTGCCTTGTCTAAGCTGAAATTAAAAGAATAGAATGGCAAATGTAAATATTGGTTGTGGAGCAAAGATTTTTGCTTTGTTGATTTAGACAGTCTCCGTTTAAATACTATGATTGTTTTGAAAAGATTGATGTGTTGTGATTGTGTACGACGCAAATGCTAATATGAAAATTATCTCTATACGCTAAGAAAACATGAAAAGCCTGAGCGTTAAATATTTTAATAATGAACTAAGTGTACAGTGTTGAGCATGTTGCACCTATGACGGAAAAACCAATAATATTATGATAATTTGATATTGTGCACGTATTATAGGTAGGTGTACTGGTACCTACAGGTATAGTTGTAGTTGTAGGTTGTGCTTTGGCACTGCGTATCTTTGCAGAAGAGAATTTAGAGTAGTATTGAAAGTTCAGATGAGCTCATCTCATCTTTATGCAGTTCAGTAGTCAAGTGAGTGAGTGTGCAGCTAATTGTGACTCTGAGTTGTAGTGGTCTGGTCTTTTAGTGGTGGTATGGTATGGTTGATGGTGGTTTGGTTGAGAGATGTGTTGTTGGTCAAACAAGCTAAAACTCTTTTGCTAAAGGTACATTCAGATTGAGTAGTGGCATGTAAAATGTAATGTATGTAGTAACTAGTAAGTAGAGATTAGATGATGCAGAAGCAGAGCAGGTAATCATCATCTCAGCTCACCTTCACAAGGACGCACACTCGACTCGTCTTCTTTCCCTTTGCCACGGCACACATGCATTGCACTCTTTTCTTTTTCTCACTCACTCCCTTCAAAATCTCATCTGCAGTCTTCGGCTACTTACTATGCTCATGCTGTGCCCACAATCAGTCTCATCTCTCTGCATTCCATCTCTCACTCTCCCATCCCGTAACCAAGCTCTAGCTCTTTTTGTCTCTGCCTTCGTTTTGCCTTGCTTAACTTTCATGAGGCAATGCTACACCCAAACAAAATTGAGATTGAGACTGGCAACAAATGTAGCTACTATGTATGTATTATCTTGCAAAACACTCCACCTTATTAGTTAGTCAATTTTGTGACAGTTGTAATGAGACTAACTTTCGGTTTTTGCATGTCATATAGGTGCTGTGTTAGATGTATGTAGCTTGTGACATTATTTTGTCTCATTTTCACAATTTAAACATACAACAGACTTTAACGAATCATTGTATTAGCTAATCTATTCTTTGCAATATTTAGTAACAAAGTGTTATTTTCAAGTATTGTAATTTCTATATGTGGTGTATTATGTTCTACGTTGTTATTTAGTTTTGTTTTGATTCTAGTTTGGTCATTAAGTAGGTCACTACGTTGCTTGTAAGAGTTTTGGCGTTTAGCATGAATAGCTAATAAAAAATAGTCACATAAAAGTGTATCTTATTTATTTCCTGTAAAATTCTTACTAGTTTGCGTTGGAGAGGAAACGGAATAATATTATTTGTTCGCCATATCAGGATGAGTTGAAGTATACTGCAGTTGTCTTAATTATACGAAGTGTGATGAGAATCTTCATGTAGCTAATGATTTGTTCCGCTTACTTATTATTAATTGATTGACCGTGGGTGTAATGTAACGCGTGCTGCTGCATAATGTGCAGATATGCTACTGATGACATCTTATCAATTATTTCTTCAATGGAAATTAATGAGATAATAGTTTCAATGGAGTAAGAGTAAGGCATATGTATATTTATATATATTAATTTAATTTCGGCTCGAAGTATTGGTAGAACTTTGTTTTTAGTCAGGTTGCGGTAAAACATAATAGTTTAGTTGGGCTTACAAATAATTGTGTATTGATATGCACCCTTTCAGCATTGCAATTAATATGTCAATCATTTATTTGGTTTGTTAGCATTAATTCAATAATTATCACGCAAACCTTAAATTTTGTATGTAAGTGGACGAACAGTGAAAGTTTGTAAAATAGCGTTAGTGATGATGTACCTATATGGTGATCTGGAATACCTCCTATGTACAGGAAATGCAAATGAATAATAAATATTCAAAAATTAGTCAAATTGTTGACAGATATCGTTTTAGTAGAGATATAATGTGGATATCCTGGTTTGAAGGTGGAGTAAGAAAGAAAAACAGAACAAATTGCATTGCTACAAATAAGTTATTTTATTAAACAAACACAATTGTGTTTTGAATGATAAAGTTATACCTGCCAAATGTCCCAGTCAAAGTTCTCTCCTCGCGAAAGAGTACAGCCTTTTCATTTATGTTTTCCCTATGTATTATTTTGATAGTGGTTGCAACAAATACATTTTTAAATGTATTGAGGTAGAATTTTGTTTAAATCTCACTAGGTACTTATAATTGCACGTACCTAAGTATAACCTGGTATAACACTTAACTTACCTACCTACGTAATTTTATGCAACATTTGAATTTTTTTAGTAGATCTTTGTATTGGAGTTTTTGTCTCATTTTAACGAAGGCATTTATAAATTTGACTCATACTTCGTATGAAAAGAAATGGTATGTTCATTTTGTTATGGCTTTGAAAAATGTAAGCAAAAGTTTACGAAAAGCTGTAAAGCTTATGTTTCTATAAAACTGTCCTACATATAGTATAAAAATGGACGAAAGGAATTTAAGGAAGATATTTTGTTGCATGATTCTGGTATGCAATATGTAATGTAGTATATAGATGGGTTCTTGCACGAAGTATGCAAATGCAACGTGTAACAATATTGAATGGTGATGTTGACGATATATTATGTAGTTCTAATCTCGTCGGCACACCACTATTTTATGTTATCGAGAGTTACTTACTACTAGGATCATTTGAAAGTACATTGGAAGGAGGGTCGTAGTCGGGAAACGAAAAACCCACGGCTTTTTCCGCAAAAACCAATACCCATGGGTGCTTCGTCAAAGACTCATACCCATGGATTCTTCCTCAAAAACCCATACCCATGGATTCTTCCTCAAAAACCTATACCCATGGATTCTTCCTCAAAAATCAATACCCATGGGTGCTTCCTCAAAGACCCATACCCATGGATTCTTCCTCAAAAACCCATACCCATGGATTCTTCCTCAAAAACCTATACCCATAGATTCTTCCTCAAAAACCAATACCCATGGGTGCTTCCTCAAAAACCCATACCCATGGATTCTTCCTCAAAAACTCAGGGTTTTTGGGTCTCTCATAGGTTTTTTAATTTTTCGTGGGTTTCTGGGTTTTTCATAGAGTGCGAATTGTAGAAGTAGTTTCAGTGCTTGCGGAAACAATATTTCAGCATTGTATTTAAAAGACATTTACACCATAGAATTATATTCATTTTCCATTCGTCAATTTCGAGATGTTGTCTATCATCATCAAATATTAGTGTCACTATATTTATAAATTACAAGAAATTTCACTCTTGTATTTATTGTATAAGTGCCATATTATAGGATCTTTTATAGAGATAATGTGGTATGAGAATATGAGATTGTGTTCATGTTTTATTCAAGTAGTTCTATCCAAGTGTTAGCCAATTACACATCATTAATGTATACTTGGCATAGATATCGAGAATTTAGGAAGGACAAACTTTAATTACTTCGATTTAATAAGTAATTAGTTTTAAAAAAGTCCACAATCATTCACATCATCGTCAAATTGTACAGCGCATTGAGAAACCCAATTACCCGGGTTTATCCTATTTTTGTTACCCAAAAACCCAATTACCCAAACCCCCGGGTTTGTGGGTTATTCGATCCCTGGTCGCCGTGTAGCTATGCAAATATTGTGGGATTGTGTTTTGTGTTTAGGTGGCGAAGATGTTGGGAATATGTTGATATATACAAAGATTATATTATGAGGTTTGTACATATGTGAATGTCAATATAGGTAGACTGCCCAGGTATATAAAATGCATTTTATTAACAAATCAATCCTTGGGATTTTACCTTATTGTGTCAACGAAACCAGTGGTTGTGCTTGAGTCGTGAGAGAGTAGTGCAGAAAATGGTTTTTACAGTACTTTATATGATTCACCTATGATATATAAGATGAACTGATGCGATATGATGATCTTTTCCCCTTCAAATTGGCAAGTTCATTGGCCGTCATGATGAAAAAATCATTAAGAGACAATAGGATTCAACACAGAGCTCTTCCTTCTTTCGTTCCTTCATAATATCTCCTAGTGTAGCTATTATATAATCAACATATATTCTTTTGTTCATTTTCCTACCTCCTAAGCCTTGTCCAACTTCACTCATGTTCATCTCTCTCCCTTATTCTCCTACATCTACACTCCACACTCAACTTGCATCCAACGTATTTATCTCTTCTTACGTGCTATGTTTGTTTGTGTGTAATCCACATACTACAATCTCATTTTATAGGGGATGGATGGGTATATCCGTATATCTGATCCAATACATTCTGATAGCACTTAGAACACGTACAACTACTACTAGTGCATATTATCTAATGTTATATTACACGCTTACTTTATTATTGCTTATAGATTTACAGCAAGCGTCTATTATGCTTTCTTCTACCTTAATATGATAACATGCTCGGGTATCCTCTATTATTTTCTTGCTTTTGAGCAAACGGAAGGAGACCTTGATGTGTGTGGCACTTTTCAACTGCATATAGGTACCAAAGTACTAATACATATACAGGGTGTTTCCTAAGTAATACTAAGTTTTTGAAAATATATATCTCTCGAACCAGAAAGAATTATGAGTTGCAATGAATATCAATTGAAAGGTGATGTTTCAACAATAATTTTCGTATATGGGTTGTCTAACTTGGGTAATGTAGTGCGGTCGAAATAAGTCTTGATGAAAAATGGTCCTCCATAATGTTAAAATGAAAGTCAATATTGCTTTGATCTGACTTAGTTGATGAACCAAACAAAATTATGAGTTGCAATAAATATATTTCGAAAGGGGAGACTTCAATGGTCCTTTTCATGTATGGGTTGCCTAGCTTTGGGAATTTAATGTGGGTGAAATAATTGTCCATGTAAAATGGGTAGGTGACATGCTTCCTACGCACATCACAAACAAAACATGGAACCGATCCATTTTTAATGAGCAATTATTCAACCCCCATTATAATACCAAAGTTAAACAACCCTACATGAGAATGACCTTTTAAATCTCCCCTTTCAATTGATATTTATATTCGGTCTAGTTCGGGAGATATAGATTTTCAAAAACTTAGTGTTACTTAAAAAACAGCATTTTTGTAGTTGCCTATATAGTCCTCTCGGTAATTTAAAGTTTAAGAAAGAAGCAACAAAGATAAATGAGGTAGGTACAAAGAACAGGCAAATTATAAGTGTAACTATGATATTAGTATGTTCTTTCATTTTATCTTGCAACTACACAATAATAACGTGGAAATTATATAAAAAGGTGTAACTGCAGCTATATATAAAAATATGCACACAATTTTTGTGGTTCTTACAAAATTCGAACTCTAGTATCACGTTCTAACTGTTACAGAATCCAACTCTGAAGCTGGACAATATTTTGAAGAAGTGGTCATGGGATTTTTCTTGGAAATGCTGAGCCTAGTTGTTGAGAAACTGGATGCATTGATTCGTCAGCTACAATGGAGCTCTTCTTTGATGCATACTTACGCTGCTTTCGTTATGGTACTATTAAGCTGTTTTATTTATTTATTTACAAATATGTATATTGCTTGGATTTTCAGTCTCAAGTTTTCTGCTTTCGACGAATTGTTTTTTTTCAACCACATCATTTATACCAAGAACAAAATTAATAAATTTCGAACGTGTTTTGCATGTATCATTGCTGTACTTTATTTTTCTGCAGAAGCGTTAATCACGTATTTTGCAAGATTTATGCTAGATATTTGTACATTTTAGTGAACTTACTGCAAGTAATTTTTTAACGTCATCGTTCACAAATTCCAGCTAATTAATTAAACAAAAAGATTCTCTTGTGCATGACATGTTTTTTAAACACACCTTTATATACCATGCAAGATTAATCAATTATTTTTTTAACCTGTCGGATTAACTTAAGTATGTACTATACTTCCTTTTTATACACGTTATATTACTGTAAGATATATTATGTGATAAACTGTGCATACTATTTGTATTTAATGTATGTTTATTACTGCAGTACAGCTGTTAATTTGTCATGTAGCAAAACGTAGTGCAATAAATACAACACATCCTACTGCCTTTTATTGCACTACAACAGAATGTAAAAATTATGCCACCATGAATATGTTCACATATTACATATCTAGTAAACAAACGTAAATCTTATAATATTCATTTTTTATTTGTTTTCAGATCTGCTGTCAATGGCTTGAACTTAAACCGAGGACTTGGATTAAGCCTCATTACCGTCCAATATTCAGCATTAGGTTAGAAGAAAATAAAACAATTCCTTCGCACATTATAATTGCGTATTAAAGACCATTTTGACATTCACGCTTTTATTAGCTTTTTGTCTTTGATATGTGAAGCATTTAAACCGCATATCATATTATATCATATTATTATATTTTGCTTATTCTTATAATTAAATACTACAGATGAAGATAAAAATAAACAAGTCTTTGCACGTATATTCTATTCTTTGATAACTGTTTTGACGGAGCTATAATATAGTTGTGAATGTAGATATTATTTTACGTGACATTTATCGTTGGTCCCAATTATTTACATGCATTTATGCACCTCGAGTGTATAAAGATAATGTAAAAATTGATGATAATCTAAAGTATGTGGCAACGTTGGCTGATTGAATGCTGACAACCGGTTTAGTATCGAGAGATGTGATGTGAAAAGTGAGGATTGCAATTGAACCGTTACTTTAAAAGTTAGCGAAGCCGAATAATTATTAGTAGTCCAATTGTTTTGATTGAAGAATTCATTTTCAATGAATAAATCTGTTAACTATTCAAAGAGTGGGGTTATCTTTAAATACAACGACGTGTAATAGACCATCCATGCAATGCGTTTATATGCTCATCACATTATCAGAGACTATACATATAGTCATTGTTAATCAACGCAAATGAATTAAATTACATTCTTCATTCTTAGTGTGCAAACCGTCAACATATTGTTGAAATAGGTACCTATAGTTTAAGTTTGGCTTTTAAGATTTGTGCGCATCATGCCCTGTGTGTGTATTTGACTTACATATCTGCAGCATGCAACAGTTGTAGCTTGTAGGTAGAGTTGTAGACCATCCAAAGGCACCTACAAAAATGTCATTTCCTGATCTTATCACCATCTTGATCCTCTTGCACATTCCTTCGCGTAATCGTATCACCGATGCTGTGTAGCTCAAACTATCACTAGGTGCAAGTACCTAACCATTAACAGCTTCATTTTTCCATTGAATTTTACTTTAAGCTTTGCGTTTCTTTCTTATGAGCATCCCCAGTTTTTTAACTCGTACGTCATAACCATGCACCCTCCATCGTTTCCCGTTTCGTTATATTGGTATTTTTTAACTCTAATTATTATCTTCAATTTTTATTGGACTAATAATCTCATAATCTATGCAGCTTTATAGTATAATATGCTTATCTAAAATATCTTGGATTTCCCTGTTTTTAATAATTGATTTGTGTCGTGCACTAGAAACTAATGCATTCGAATTTTAAAAACCTCTTATTTATCCTTTGTCCATTTGCAAATTATTAATCTAATTTAGTTTTACCGATTCTGCGTATTTCTTTATTAAAAGCCGCTATAATACGCTAAGTAATGCTAATTCTATTGTATGTAAAACGGGTGTTGCAATTCAGTAGTCACAGGGTGAGTTACTTCAATGTATTACAGCTAATGTTGTTATTAAGTCTATGTTATAGTTTACATTAATTGATAATTAAATTCAGAAATGTTTTGATCTCTAACAGACGACTTGAGAATAAAGTTGAGGAGAATGATAAGAATCGAGAAGATGACGTTTGGATAGCTTTCTCAGGCTTGATGACTCGTCTATCGACAATTATAAACCGATATCAAAAAGAAATTTTTCCGACCGTGACAGAGGAGCTTGATGAGGAACATAAGATAAAGTTAACATTTCCGGAACGCACTACTCTTGGAGGTTTTCAATGTTTTGAAAAAGCTCAAATTATGCAAAACAAGTATTATATAAAGGAAAATGCACGGAAAGTAAGTCATAAACAACATGAAAAAAATATATTTAAGGAAGTATGGAATTGTATTTATGTCAGTATTTTTATTTCTAATTTTAGGAGAAAGCTCAGATTTTTGTGAGACTCAAATCCATTTATTCTTTCGGGGTTAATTTCTTGGTTAAATATAAGGTGATTAAAGAAATAAAGAGAGAATATGGTCTGGTGGAGTTCGCAAACATTACGAATGTTAGGAAGTCAAAGAAATTGCCTGGGGAAGAGCCACAATGTGGTTTGGACAGAGTACGTACTTATTTTTCCTTTGGCTGTTGCTTTATATTTTCTGAGGCTTAAAATTAAGCATCACCTAGTGTATGTAAAAATTACAAGTATGGATGTAAATATGTAGGAACATCTTCACTACTGGACCATCGACATGAGACGTGAGAAAGCGAAAGCTGCTGTAACCGAGAGTCGGAAAAGACGCCCTGATGTTTGCAATGCACGCATAATATTGCGATACCCTAAAAACGGTCCAATCAATTATTGGCCACTCCCTCCACCTTTACCAATTGTTCCTGTGCCTGCAATGCCAGTTTATGAGGTATGCTACAATTAATATAAAGAAAATGCTTGATCCAATAATTATTTTATTCTTGTCAGTTTCAAGAATCATTCGCGTTTTTTATTAGATCTACCGCAAACTATTCCACCAAAGAATGAGGACAGATATTATCGTAACGCCAAAACAAATCGTGTTGGATACTAACTGCTTTGTGCTCTATATGAATCATGTGATGCTGCTGACCCGACTTGTTGCAACTCCCATTTTAATTCCTGTGTCTGGTAAGAATCATTAATTCCCAGTTTCTTTATGTACGAGTTTCAATCATTACAATTTCATCATGTAATAGTACCTTGTTCTTAACGCAACAACAAACGTGTATAATACGCTTTAGACGATAAATAACAAAATTACCTTGTTTCTATCACACGGTAAGACTCCAAAACTTTATCGGTGTTTTGACCGTATAACGCATGTAATGAACTGCTAACTTCAAGTTGTCCTTGTGCAAGTGATTCCAGTGGCAATGGCAATAATAATATTTTTTGCTGAAAAATGACAGAGTAGATAAATAAAAACGCTTACACTCGTTTTGCTTTGGTGTGGTCAGTTGAAGATGACAACGACATTTTCTTGGTATTTGCTGCCGTCTGCCTGTAGTGCAGTTTGACTATAGTAAGATGGTACATAAATATTATTGCAGGTACGATTAACAAAATAACAATATGTATGTTTTGTTGTACAGTATAAGGATTTACAAGTTCAGGGTAGAATCTGCCGTACCGCAAATTGGAGTTTTCCTTTCAGGTCCATAGTATAAAATAAAGTAACAAGCGACAATATTACAATTCGTATGTGAATTGGAATGGGTTTGCAAATATTATGTTGCATTTCGTGTTGAGCATCTGTAGCATTTTACATTGGACTGTATAAGTGAAAATTGTTCATGTATGTATAAAACTGATGATAGGTATGTTAGCGTTGAACATGAATTGACGCAGGAAACTAAATTATGTTCTGGGTAATTGGCATTGTGAGTGTCTTACAAACGTTTTCACGATAAAAAATGTTAGGTAGGTAGTATATGTGACTACAGTTCGGACGGTATTTATTTCGTGAGGCAGTGCATATAGCATGAAAACCTAAACCTGTCCTAGTAACTAACAATACCAAATAGTTGTTTTGTTTTGCCTTTGAGTGGCTGCGTTCGATTATTGTTTGTAGTTTCAACTTTTAGCCATCGTAAATAGCATTGACATATTTGATGTTCGATCACAAAGTATGCTAAACCCATCACATTGACCACTACAGCTCCTTGCTCCGCGTCTCAAGTCTTCAATTATCAAATATTTTGCGTATTGTTAATTAAATGAATGTTGTATTTGGATTCGTTTTGTAAAAAGATCTCGCCTACCCAGAGGCAATAATATTATAGTGGCAACTTGTGAGTTGTGTGCATGTGCTGTGCTGACAATACATAATAATCCTTCAATATCCCCAGCTTGTCTCACACGTACATTCACAGATTCCTTTTAAGTATAGGTATGCATTCCATCCAATAATGGTCGTGTTGAGCAGTGAACTTTTCCATTCTACCCTATCCTAGTTTTACGGAGCTTTTAGTATTTCTTTCTATCACATTACATTCTTCTTTCATCTCAGATTTAATACACGCAAGTTTGAACTGACAATAATATCCATCACACTTTGTAAACATTTCGTATGTATACTCTAATTTTATTGGAATATAAGGTATAGTTTATTGCAAGTTGCTATGAATCTTCACAAAAGATTTTTTCCAAGCCAAAAATGATCATGCAGCTTCGTTTTTGCTTTATTACATGTCATGCGTATGTAAAACAAAATTTTAAATTACAGTTTTATTTTTATACTGACATAGTTGTTGGTTATCGAAATTAATTAGCTTAACGATGATTAAGGTTTGTAGATTGATGTAGTTAGCTTATCGTCTGCGTGTGCTTCCCCTGAGTTTGTCAAGGATTATGAAGAACATATAATATTTCAATTATTTATACAAAGATAGGTACAATAGTATTTAATATTCCCTGATGGTTGTGCATTGTTATATAATATCAACCGCACTAACCTCAGGAATGAAACATGTTTTTGGATAGGTAGTTCTTACAATAAGAGTGCAGTATTAGTAGCTGACGCTTGTATGCATTAATATGTCTTTCTGTACAACTATAAGCTAAGAGATAATATTCGTTACCTGTTTTCCACCATTCTGTATACCTACTTAAAATTGCGGAAGATGAAGATAGTTACTTATTACCTAGATGGTACCTACTTGAATAGATTTGGCGTAAGAATGTGCACACTCATCCTGTGCACTAATGATATTTGGTTCTTTGTTGAGAAACGTGAAAAGGTATGACTGTGATGACTGTCAAGTTGTAGTACAGTGGTGTAATTTAACCTTTGGTAGTATCGTTTGTATAATGGTTTAAAGTATATCTGTTCTATGTTCTATAAAGAGAAACATTTCCTTACTTTTTATTTTGCATTATTTATATTTTTTGTAAATGTGTGAAATGATATGCAAAACAGCGTAATCAAGACCGTTTGCATTGCACATTATGTCCTTTTAATTTAAACCTCGGAATTTTTGAATGTTTAAAAAACATTTACAGTTTATAAATAGCATTAGTCAAGCAAGTATGTGTTTTAATGTTTGTTTCAAATGCAATGCTTTTGAGAAAATATGGTGTTAGCTGAATGTGATGCATGTGTGCTTGAAATTGGCGATGTTCATTCACAAATTCGTGATACTATCCTTCAATGTATGCACGAATAATAGCTAAGTGCGTGGTTGTAGATTTAAAAGTCATTTTCGGTTATTGAAGGGCTTGTGCAAATTGCATACAATAATAAAACATCTTTCTTTTGAGATTGGTAGTATATATTTTATGCAAAATGTATACTTAATTTTCTAAATTAGGTTGAGGTAACTTGACACTAGAATTTAGTAGTCGTTGTTTGTATCATTTAACCCCACGTTTCTTGTATTCAAGCTGAAACTTTACTTATTTTAAGTTGGTAGTAGTGAATGCGTCAACATTTTGCATACCTACTTAAAACATAAAATTCGAAATACAATTGCAATTGTTTTACTGCTATCTAGGAATTAAAATGAAATGTATTATTTTTATGTTTTACAGTTATTTTGGAGTTGAAAGGACTGCAGAAAGGTGGTTTTACTGTGAAAGATCGTAGGAAATACAAAAGTGAATCTGATCCAGGTGCTGCTGAACAGCTGGCTAAAAATCAGATCGTTGCAACGACTTGTAAAATAGCTTTAAAGTTTGTCAACGATCATTTAAGAAGTAAATTCCTTGTGGTGACATGCTATGGACGCATAGCTTATGAAATACGTTCAATTTTTCACATGATAAAGGATGACTACTATGACCAGAAGAAAACTAATGACGACAGAATTTTAGATGCTTGCATCTACATGGAAGGTTTCGACAAAGACCTCAGAGAAAAAGACCAGCCTTACCGAATTTATCGCAATTCCATAGTTTTGACGTCTGATCGAATGATGCACATCGCCTCATTCGACAACAATATTCCAACGAGACATATTACGACTTTTACATATTGGATTCTCAAGCTATGGGAACAGATGACCAAGAACAGTCCCTGATTTTTTTTCTTGTTAATTCTTTTTTTTTTTGATATCAATTTCTTTTTTTATACAGTGAATTATGAATTATGACGTTCTTATTTATTAAGACCAAATATTACCAGTCAGATGTAAGATTTTGTGATAACGAAAAGTACAAATCATGTAAACCCTACCTGATGATTACAAAAAGTATTTAGGTTTTATAATATGAATGAATTAACTATTTTATTGTAAACAAAAACCAGAGAATATGTTGTAATAATTAAATAGTGAATCAAATAAAATGTGATTATAAAGCCGATTAGTATTTGTTCATCACAAAAAAGCATTCGCGCCAATTTATGTTAACATTATGTAGCTTTCATGTACAAATATACTTAGATAATGGAAAGTCTCATTTTGTTGCCTTTTGAGAGGATTATTTACGTTTGAACGGCGGCACATACATCTTTATAATTAGAAAAAAGCTAGCTTGTACTAAGGCGCATTTATTTGGCAGACATCATTCAACCACTTAAATACCTAAGGGGAGTCACAAGCTACAATGGTTAAAAAATCGTAATCTATATTTTTACAAGTAATTATTAAGTACATCAACTCCAATGAACATCAAAGAGTCTTAAGATCTCGTAGGATTAGTCTGGTAAATAGCGATTTTTATTTTCCAATCATTGTGTTTATTGAACGAATGAAACATTTTCAATCGTTCATTTTTGTCTACTTAGCGATGAGATTAAGCGGTGACATAGTGTTGTTGAACAGGTTTGCATAGTTCATAATTGTTTTAGCAGATAAGTTGCTAGAGCTGTTTAACAGTCTTTAAGTCCATTTGTTAGTGCATGAAATATTGACCTCAATTTGCAGCAGTACCTACTCATCATATCTCATCATCATCTTAACACTCATCCTTCATACAGATATTAATAATTTCCAAAATGTGTTGCATTCATTAATTGTATTGTAGTCTTGTCTCATTTACTCATTGAGCACGATGCATAAAAATAAGAACTTTGTGTCTTCCATACACTTGAATGATGTTGAAACATAAAAATGTTGTGCACATTGAAAAACGCAACAAAAAATGGAGTGAGCACTTGTAAAGAATTGAAGATTAGTTTGTACGCAGATAAGAAATGCATAAATAATCATTCATTTTTACCGACTTGATGGCTCTCAGAAAATTAGCTGAGACAGTAGCGGTTTGCCGTGATTTTAATTGTCACTATAAAACTTTTCTAGATGAATTGATGCCATCACTTGCTATGAAATCACTTTGTGTAATTTAGCTTTGTAATATACCTACCTACTTGTCTGTCATCAACATAATTATACCTTTAAACAGACAACAAACAAACCACTACATACCAAACAGTGTTCATCATCCTCCTCTTCCACACACACTCTCACAAACTTTATCTCATTTGTTCATAAACACTACTATGTACTTTATGTATGATTATAATATTATATATGTTATAAAAACATTATCATAAGCAATATCTACTACATTTAAACCTTTAGCTGCAAAATAAAAATTCTAGGTTAGCTACAATATTACAATTCTTCTATTATAAGAGTGAATTGTAATACATTACATACTGTATAGGTTAGGAAGTACAGTAATGCATGGCTGTATCTAGTGGAAGGGCACTAGAACATGTGCCTCCACTCTGAAGTCCCAAAAAAAGAGGTTATTTTACCAAAACTTGCCAAAAATCGCGCATTTGATACCCTTTAGGTTGATTTTGACCGAATTTAAGTTAAATTTTTCTCAATACGTGCGACAATTGTCATTCATAATAAAATTTTGACGTATATGTGCCCTCCCCAGAAACCAAATCCTGGATACGGTGCTGCAGTAATGTAAGATGGGTTAGAAATGTAGGGTGAATGGAGATTAGAATAAGAATACAAAGTTTGGATATTTATTGTAGATGTATATAAAATATGTGAATGTGTGAGTGTAGTAGTAGGATTGACGAGTAAGGAAAGTGTATTTGTCATCACCAGCTCATGAGACTCGACTGATGTGTTTAGTAGGTCGGTGTAATGAAAGAGCACCTTCAGAATGAGTGGAGTGAGTGAAGAATGGTTGTAAACATTAAATTACGGAGCAGTGCAGTGGAGTAGTCTAATATAGAGTTTTGTAGGAGTGCCCAAGAGTAATAGTGAGATGATGATGAGCACTACTGGCCAGAAAAGTGGTATCTTCACCTCTATTCTCTATGCTCATTGAATAAATATCACATTTCATTTTCATTCTTCATCGTCACGTCGTTTCTCTCCTTATATAATACATACATCACTTCTATACTTAAGTTACAAGCAAATACATAGCTAGCACATTTAATAGACTCTTTTCTTCCTAACCATATCATTCCATCTTCCTAAACTGTGTTATACTGCACATGATGAGATGCAGTAGTAATATCATTATGTTACATAATAATGTGCTATGTGCTAGTGTAATATCAATATCCTAGCATATATTTTACAGGTGGAAATATATCGTTATTATTAAACGTTTGCAAATAATACATATTACTTATATGTTGTATCAATTTATCCACTAATTTCAAGATAGAAGGTTGAATCCATCACTTTCGGCATAGGTATACAATGTAATCTAATGTAGCCCTGTATAAATTTAGTTTTTATCAATGAGCATTAATTAGATGACAGTACAACTTATTCATTGATCATTCCACTTTTTCTTACTTTATTACCCTACTGCATTGCAAAAATGCCTTAAGTGGAATATTCATTTTATTCTAATGTTCACAGATATATGCACTCACAATCACCAAATAAAACCATCAACTTTGTGATGGAAATGTGAATGAAATACTAAAATGTTAGGTAGCCAGTTATATATATGCAAATGCAATAAGTATAATAATGCTGATACTGTAGGTCCTGATAGATTCAAATAAAATATTACAGTATATAGGTGAATTCATATGAATTACGGTATGTCGTTCCTACACCTGTTTTGTTCATGACATGTAATCTGGAGACTCGTGAGAAGAAATCTTAAATTTTCTGCGTTTGTTTAGTGTGCGTTTTTATAATGGAAAAATAATCACATAACGCTTGCATATTATGTAATACAGTGCTGTATAACTCGCCTCGCAATGTTTTATCAAGGTATGTGATACTGCGATAGATGTACATGTGTATGCATAATAATAATATGTTAGCTAGGTATATGAATTTGCGTATGGAAACTAAAATACAAAGATTTGGGGTTTGATGATAATTGTTAGAATGGAAATAGCCTGTCTACCTTTACTAGCTGTAGATGTGAGTATGTGAGATGTATGTAATGTGCATTAGCCATGAAAACTTTCAATGACCGTACAGTAGTAATGTGGAAGTTCAATGAAAAAAATGTAGGCAGTAAATAGTAAATATTATCTTAAATTTTAAGGAGTTAACCACGAATGGCCAACGCTAGTTGTCTGAAGTGCATACAAATTTTCTTGGCACTTGATATTCTCTCTCTCTGTCTCTCTCTCTGTGAATCTCTCATCTTCTTAAATGGTGTTGTGAATGTTCCTGAATTAAATGCACATTCCCAATTTTGCAATATTTACCCAATTAGTTGGAAGTTGCCATTCAAATTCTAATCTAAGAGCATAATATCATCTCAGAGTCCATCCTCAAACATTTAATTCGCTGTAATAAACTTTGCTGTATCACATAAAACTAAATAATTTACTTATTGGGATTGATGGGTCGTTATTAACCAACCAATTTAATAAGTCTTATCTGTACAAGGAAATTATTACCACTTTTAATTAATACTGCTAATTTATTATTCTGTGGTATGTAGCATGAGGCTGTTTTGTATTGTTCGAAATACCAAAAAAAGTAAGGCACACGGCTAAACAACTAATTGTAAGAAGGTCCATGTACGTGTATTAGAGTCACTCTCGCTTTATTTGAGATTTTATTTGTTGGTGTTATTGTATTATGGCAAAAGGATGTAAAGAGTGCAAATAAATATTAAATGTAAGGGCCACAATAATATTATGTTAACTTATTAGTACTTCCAGCCAAGTTAAAATTAGTTGGAAGATATCAGTACCGATAATGTCATTTAGAATCTTCATGGCTGTTGTTGCTGTTGTTATTCTATGCTCACTATCCTCAACCTCATTTAATAGCAAAGCTTATTACTTGCTGCCAAACAAATGTTATAATATTATTATTTCGCTGAAGAAAAAGTTTCAAAAGTGTCGGCAGCATTCAGAAACGCAGAAAGAAAAAGCTCAAACAAAATCAAGTTTAATGAATCTTTCTCTTAGCAGCCAAATATTTTCAAGGATTATTTTTTCGCTGAAAGAAGCAAAAATGCGCATTAGTAACAACGGAAGCCGATGTATTATGATTACTATTTTACAGTGCGTGCTTGTGCAAACTTAGACTCTTCTGTCATTTCAGAAGCAGACACTCACACGTATGTCGTATTTTATTTTTTTGGTTTCCTATCACTTCTCTCATAGTTAGTAAGTCATAATATATTTTTATTTCCTGCCAGTAACGAGATATATTTTGTTATGAGGAGTCCCATTATTTTGTAGTTTGACGAACACGTTACTTACATAACTATATAACTATACATACGTATACAAATGTATAATTAGTATCTTACCTGTTGTGCATCACTTTGTGCAGGTTTAGTTTATTGTGAGTTTTACTTACAACAAAAGGCTGTTATGTACTATATAGTTATGTAGCCAGTTAGTTTAATTATCAAGCTAACATAATATAATTAATGCTACACTCCAATAATAGTGAAGTATGTCGTATTTTTTTCTCTCTCTAAAAAGACTACTTACTATGTAGAATAAAGTATACACTGATAATATATTATATTATAATGGTGCTCTAAATGGTTAGAGGAAATGAATTAAATATATTTCTATATCATATGAACTGAAGAATGCATGCACGCGCACGTGGAGTAATTGTATCACATCGTGTCAGTCTAATTAGACTGATATGAATGATGAATGTGGAAGATGAGTGTTATATAAGAATCGGATGGTGCATATACTTTATCAACTATCACTTTGTGAACTGACAAATGTCTGCTGCGGAAGTGGGTCACTGAAGACAAATACATAAGAATGCGGAATATTAATTGGTCTGTCTACTATGACAGAAACATGTTTATACCAATAGTAGTAGTAATGCCTTATGTGTTTCATATGAATGATTATAAACCATAATGAGTTATCATATAATACGTAGGTATAAGTTTCCTATCTGAAAACAATAATTTTATATTATCTAATGAAATGATTTATTCGTAATATCTAATAGATCATACACAGAGTTGTGAAGATGAGTGTGTGCTGGTGATGGTGCACAAGTCGTTATACTGTATAATTGTTATTCTACTTGCATATTTTCTCTCATTTAAATTCACGTTATTGAAGTATGATTGAAAAGGGAGATGCATTTTATGCTATAACCTTGCGTGATGCGCTCTCGAGTAGGTAGTAGATGCTAAAAGAATAGCAACAAGTAGAGCAAAAGGACAGGAAAAAGATTTACACATGTTTAAAATTCAATTCCTTAGATCCGCAATTCTTCCGAACACCTAAAGGAAGGTACATGGTGGAAATTGAAATTATGTAGCATCTTCAGTCTACATAATATAAATTATACTATTGGTAATTGCGCACATAATATATATGTATGTACCATGTTGTGTACTGCATGTTAATGTACCTCAATCAATCATCTACAAAAATATTATGTGTGATATCTCCGATTATAATATTATTATGATTTACATGCACTACTTATCAAAGTTGTCAGGCAACATGTAAAGAGTAAGTAATAGTTAAAGCAAAGACTAATACATATTCAATTATCACAATTGAAATCCGCATGAATCTACCGTATGTGTTATTTGATAAAAGAATATTTTATAAACAACAAAGGCATGAAGAATTATGTATGTACATATATTTAGAATTTAGTCAAACCTAGAATACCAATTAGATTTTTTATTCCTCATTGTGTATCGCTAGCTAAAAATGATTCATTTATTTTTTATCATTTTACTAATAGACTTAATTGTGTTCCACTGTTTCAAGTTTCATTCAACTCTAGCATACAATGAATAGCTTTTTTAAGTGTAGATACATCTGCGCACTATGTCAGAAGATGCAGAACGTAATTTTGTTATAGATTCAAACTAAATGCAAAGTACGAAAACTAGAATTAAAAATGTTGGTGGAGACAGGGACAGAAAAGTGCGTTGGATATAATAGGTATTATGTAAATGGACGGAGGTATTAATTTGGATAATATTTTGATAAGTATAATACATACATAGCACTCCCTATACTTACTCGCATTGTACATATTGATTATACATTAGAATACATTGTGTTGCATACATGTACAGTACAAGAGGTTTGCAATTTGGATTGTATTACATGTTTTCGAATGTTTATGCAGAAGAGAATATTGCATTAGTGATTCTGTGTATTGTGTGTGGTTGATGAAAAGAAATGAGACGGAAAAGAAAGGCCAAGCTAGGATTGCTGTTTCTAAACAAGACATTAAGCAAGGGAAGAGACTGTCGGAGGAGAGGAATATAATGACCAAATGTAATTACAGCCATTAGAACCATAATGGAGTTGAGGACTACATCATCAAGGTGCAGCGCACTCATCTGCATGAACAAACGTCCTTGCAAGGGTAAAAAGTCCGATGTTTGGCTTTCTTGCCTTTGTTGGCTCTTGGCTTCTTCGTCCACTGATCTTAATGTTCAGACCTACCTTGCATATTTATTTTACACACACAAACATTTAGTTGACGTTCCTCCATGTCTTGTCTTGCTCTTCATACATACATAATACATACGCTTCATTTTCATTCACTACCGCACCATTTTATATATGAATCATGTATCGGTATAACATTCTTGTAGTGCATCTCTCTCTGTATCTCCCATGCGCAAGTAGTATACCCTATAGTGCCACTCTTGTATTATCACCTGCATAAAAGATTATAAATTATGCTACACTAGCAGAGCTACTAGTTTGCTCTTTTGCTGACTGGTACTACCTAGTACAGATACTACTACATCAAAGAAATCAAATAACAATCTGTTATTGTATACGCACACAAATTACTGATTACATTGCGCTAATATAATTGTTCATTTACATGTAAGTACAAAACCCCAACCTTTTATGAACAATATCGACAAGTCGCAATTAACACAATGTTTTTTCCTCTTGTGTCTTGCACAGCTCTGCATTCTTACATTTACATAATTTCAGACTACAAAATGAAAAGGTACAATAAATGTGTTTATTCATCAAATCTGTACAAATTGCTCAACTAACAAATTCTAAGTAAATGATACTAGCTAAAAAACACACATCAGATATTGATTGTGTTGTGCAATTTATAAGCAATTGTCGGTTTTCAATGAAATTAAGGAAAATTAGGGAATTGAAAAAGTCAAAAAATGCAAAATGTGCATGTGTTTTGCTTTTATTGCATTTTATCCAGCACAATATATAATTTTCTGGATATAATGATTACAATTAAGGCGATAGAGTATTCTGTCTTTAAGGCGTCTCAAGTCTCAAGTTGCATTCAACAGAAACTCGTCTAAAAGATGTTTTCAATACACACACATAGTATGCGGCTGACGAGATTAGAACTTGTGGTCGTTTTTATGCACAAACAAACAGATTAAATTCAACATTCATTGACAAGAAACTTGAAAAGCACAGTTCATTGTAATTACATAGGTACATAGTGTGTAGGTACGTTTCGTAGTAAACTACATTCACAGTAAAGTGGCCAGTGGCTACCAAACCATCCACACACTTCGAGTGCGTATCGGTAATTATTTCGGTACCTAGAATAATTGTTGTTTGTAGTTTGTACTGAGTTGAGTTGTTTGTCATGATGTACATACAAGACATACATACAAGTTGGATCGGAGCTATGTAAGTAAATGGATAAAGTCAGTAGTTATATGTGGCTATACAATACAAGCAAATGGAATTGAGGAGGACGTAAGTAATAACAACACAGCATTAAAAAAACAAAGGCAACATGATATTTATATTAGAGATTATGTTACGTAATGTTATGTATATAGTGCTAGTTCTATGGCTTCACTCACCACAACATTATTTTCGCATTCAAATAATAAACAATGCATTGTATGAACATGAATCCCTTTGAATTGAAGATTTTTGTTTAAGATGTATGACATGACATAATTGTATCTCAGTCGTGTCCTGTACGTCCGTCGTCGTATCCTCTTTAACAAAGGCTACTACTTTCAATGCATACTTAAGCATCACTTTACTACCACATTATTTGCGATATTTATCGATTTTCAGGGCTTGTGTTCTTGAATCTCGTCAAAATACAAATATTACTACATGTGTAGGAGGGCGCTTCCATTATGTACGCAAACAATTCATTTTATAGTCAATTCAGTATCAACATGCTTCTAATATATTCATCTTCCGAATAATTGTCAAATGACTCACATAATATAATACTGTTTTATTAGCAACATGTTTTCATCAATTATTTTTCAACTTCATCTTTCATTTTTTCTATGTATTCCATAATATTATGTTAAATAAAGGTGCAATGCAAAGAAATACGGTTTTTATGTAATTGCTACACCCACCACTCACAAGTTACAGAAGAATTATTATTAAGATTATTACTATGACTTACTCAGAATAGTAGGTATCTACTAAGTTTGCAAAAAATCCTGGATTGCATGCAGTTGGAAATCTTTTTTAGTTTATTTATGCATCAAACTATACAGACGCCTGTTAATATTCCTAAAATGACCAGCATGATTACATGAGTGGCTAAAATAGTTTCACTTTACTGTTCACTTCTTATTTTAACTACAGGAGTAGGTGTTAAACGGATCCGGTGCCTATTTAAAGACAATTATGTAACCTCTTGTGATTTCTTGTTGTCCATGGAGCATGGACAAGCAGCCCGGACTTTTACAATCCATTATGATGATATTGATGAAAATCGTAAGTTAATTCATAGGAACGTTCTGTCTGTATATCTGTCTGTCTATCCATACAGTAACTCAAGAACGCTTAGAGACAACCATTAAAACTCAAACATATGGTTCAGGTATTGTTGGTGTCAGTATGAAGGTTACGGTCGTAATTGGGACCAATCGGAAATAACTTCTCCACGCTCTTTGACACTGTAACAATATGATACAACTATTGCTGTTCTCTAAATATGTAAGATGGAATAGTGAGATGTCCCCACCAAGATTTGATTTAGTTAAGCGTTTTGAAGTTATGAAGATCCAAGGCTGTATGAATGGGGGCAAAGGGGTCAATTGCCGAAACCCAGAATTTTGAAAAGAGATTATTCTGCCATAAATTGGATAACTTCACGAAATGTTTTGAGCTCTGAGCCGATTGTATATATTTTAGGCTGACTTTAGGTCAAGATTAGCTTAATTTGTTTACGATAAACAAATTATGCCACACATTGGGATTTTGCCCCTCTTGATATAGTATGGATACGACTATTCGTAATGGCAATGACAAAATTACAACACTGCAACTACCATGTGGCCGCGCAATTCGAAAAGTATAACCATGCTATGAGAATTGAATGTCACTAACAGTTTCTTTTGTTTTAATGGTTTCATGCAAAATTGGCGATGTTTATTTACAGGCGTTAAACCGGTTTGCTATATATCAAGCGCTATACAAAAAATAGCAGGAAGGACCATCAAATAAAATTTTAGCGCTTTATGTAGCGTCTGTATTTGGTAATTTGTGTTTGTAATTTCTTGTGATTTACCTCTGGATGTTTTTATTTGAAAGTTAAATGTTTGCATTGAAATGTTGGCGAACTTCATTTACATGATTACGTAATGAATTTGAATTTATATTATGGTTTTGTGTGTAACAAGCGTAAATGACTCAGAGCAGTAGTATAGGATGTTTGCCGAGTTAAAAGGTGAGTGTTATTTTACTAAATGAGTAGGAAATCCAGTCCAGTCTATAATGCAATGTTGAGTCCAGAATACAAAACAAGCTTTCGTTTTCCAACAGAAATGTAATTTATTGTTGCTTATAATATTTCACCACCCACGGACTCTCCGCATAATCGTGTTTACTTATTGTGATTTTATTGCTATTATGAAGTAGTAGCTCTTGCGTCTGTTTGTATGGAATACACTCAATACACACACTGCACTGTCTGCACTGCACATTGTGCTACACTAAAACATTGGTGCATTTGCACAAATCACACAGATACCTGCTGTTAGTTTGTATCATTCTGTATTGGTTTGTTTTTGCTACTCTACTACCCATTAGCACTCTCTCCGTATTACTCTTGCACTAAAATAATAAGTATGATAATAGTGTGATATAATTTAACAAGATCTTTTACAACTTCTCAGTGGTCCTCTGGTCCTACTGCTTTATACGCACACAGTATGCACTCTAATATATAGTAATATGTCATAATTTGTTCACCCCAACACCATAGCATAAGTACAGACATATGGACGGGTAAAATCTTGCAATTCCAAACCAGTATACCAAGTCAAGCTCTTTTCATGAACATCAAATTAAAAAATGCCAATATTTTTTGTCCCAGACGCACAGACACACTACAACAATCCCTAAACAATCCGTGGCAACCCTATTGAGACACAATTACAATGTTCTGTTTATTCTTATTAGTATGTACGTCAAGTATAAAGTTAGCAAGTGCAAAAGTGCACATTTATCACCACTATAAGTTGTTGAATCAGTGCACGGAGTCTATCCCTATTTATAAGCAGATAATGACAGTAATCACATCCATTATTTAATTGCAACATCCATCAGTGCTTTGCTTACACACACATCAAATGAATCGTTTTTGGAAATACCAAATCTACGTCTTTAATGTAATGTTCATTACTATTACATAATTTTTTGCACACATACTGCTAGTTCTGTACATAAATCTGTACAAAGTATCAAAATACGACATTGACCAAATACCTGATACACTTTTTCCTTAATTAAGTATACTTAATAGTATAACTAGTTTTGAAGGACATAAACTTGTCAGGCAGTTTGTATTACGATCAAACTTCTGAGAATTTTTTTATTAAAAAAAAACAGAAAAGTTTCAAAACTTCAAATTTCTTCTATATATTATTTCCTTATTGTTGTCATCTTTGAATGTGTACAATGGTATTATTGTTCTTTTGAGCATTTTTGTCTAACGGCTAATTGTATGAAAGATGATGTAATGAATGACATGCTCATGAGTCCTTAAGCGCTTGTGTGCGAATTAATTATTTGCAAATAAATAGCTAATTTTCTTAATCGGTGTAGGTAGCACATGATACTTGTTATAATAATGGAGTAATTGAGGAAAGACAGAGACACGATTCTGTAAATTGGCTTTGGTCCGTATAATGTAGTACATGGGGATAATTTTGCGTGGCTTCAGTTGTTGATGGATGACAAAGTGAAGACAATGAGAAGAGAAATGGAAAAAGATGGGAATAAAGAAGAAGAGTATTTGAAGAACGGAAAAGCAAATATAAAAGCGAACAATACGTAGCATTGTGTGGAAGGATTGTTCTCTGGATTTGAATGAGTTGGCGTTGATGATGGCAAGTGCAGACGCATAGAATGGTCATTTCATTGATAAGACAAGATTTAAGAACACAGTGCTGTTATTATTGAATCTTGAAAATATTTATCATGCACATGTCATGTCCTGTTAATTTTTACACGCCATGCTACATAGGTATACATATTAAAATAGAATTGTTAGCACATGAGTATAGGATGGATGGAGGCATGAGGCAGTGTGAACGCCAAGCTACAAAGATTCCTAGGAATGTGAATGGGATGGAAACTGCAAACTGCAAACAGAAATTATTTTTATAATTTTAAATTCACACAAAGTGACGTAGGTAAGTTAAGTAGTAAGTGATTGTAATGGATGTAATATTGTTGTCGTTGGCTTGATTGTTTTGTTGTTTTGCTGGTGACAAATGACAATGACACTGCAGGGTAGTTGTACTCACACCATCATCACTGTTAAAATATGTGTGGCCAATAGGTGCGGACGATGGAAACGCCATGACTATGACATTACTACATGAGTCTCAGTTGCTTATCCTTGCATACAACGGAGGAACACGGACAAAGACTCCGATCAGTTTCTCTTGGCATTCCACTCTCTGTAATATCTGTGTGTGTATCTCAGTCTCTCTATGTATTACATGTCTGTCTATGTGTATGTATGTATAATCTATATATTTGTATGTATGTATAATATTGTAATAACACGACTGAAATTCAACAAAGATGAGACGAGACTAAATAGAAAAGAACAAAACAGCAGCAGAAAGAGTGAATGGATGAGATGAGGTTGTGTCGTTGTTGTAAGTTGTAATTTGTAAATTATAAAAACCTTACAAATTGCATTAGGACATAATATTTTATTTTTGTCTGTCATAATCATTACCTACTCATTAATATACAGTAATATCTTTTATATAATGGAATATTTATACGTAGACGTTATGCATCACACGATTCTCCTTCCCATTATATTCTGCGTAACAACTTACTACTGTATTACCAGTCGTTCGTGCTATCATTCATACAAAATGCAAAATACTACGTCTATGAACACTACCAAGGAATAACAGCCAAAATCAAAATAAGCAAAAGCCATTTAATTTACTGCTAATTATATTAATAATAATATAAGCGTGTTTTCCATATACGACATGCTATGTCTCTCTGTTGTCTCAACGGAATTCCGCATTTTTTCTTTACTTCCCCATCAAACTCAACACAAAATTAAATTGTGGTGTAGTTCTGTCGAGTACCTATGTACTGATAGGATGTAGGAGGATGTAATAATCTTCCTTACATCTTCTTACACACAAATCTTATCTTATGCATATCTTCAGATATCTGCAACTGCATACAAATTAATAAGCAGCAGAATATACACAGAGACATACGACTTGTATCTTTGGTGGTCGTTCGTATATGATGGTGGTATGGTGCATGGCATGTTATATTTTATAAAAAAAATTCTACTGTATAGCACAAGTGCATAGAGTACAGAAGGTGGAGAGTTGTTGTTGTATGTAAAATGTAAGTAGCATTGTCACACACATTGTTTGCATGCTAATTGTATAAGAAATAAATATTACTTTTGTGGTAGATTCTCGCAGAGCATCTGCATTTGATGTCTGAGCTGAAGACGACACGTCAGAACGCATTTGTATATCTTTTGTATCATCATCATAATAATTTGTAATAATGTTAAATAATATTCCTAGTAATCTTTGCCGCTATTATGCTACAGTGCATGTACAATGTACAGGTGTATTAGCCATGGTATGATATGTAAATAATGAATGCGGATAAGTGAAGCCACAAAAAGAAGGAAAGTATGGATAATATTTGTACGCAACAATGTCGTTTGTTGTGTTTTCATCGTGTCCTCACCAAGTGCTTATTTAGCAAATTCTGAGGAGCCATCAAGGGTACAAACGACACGTCTTTTGTTTCTACACATTTCTAAATATATTGCTCATTCCATTCCATGTGTATTACACAATTACACAAATCATACTGATAATCACATAATAATTTACCATGTGTTATCAACTTATTTGCTATTAGTGTACGACATTATTTTAATACAATCACTTGACGTCGAGTGGACTTGGCTCACGGCATTTGTCAGCAGGACACAAAACAACAACTAGCAGCTATATTAGTACACATAGCCACACAAAATTATTATATAATAATGTACAATGAATTGCCACGCAGTACACTAATGGCTACAGAAATAAGGCTGTTGCGTTGGATTGAGACTTATACTTGGAGTGAGTGATCAAAAAGAGATAGAGATGTACGTTGTAATTTATATGCTACACTATACTACTAAACACACCTTTTGCAGATCATGAGCATCAAAATCATCTTGTCAAACATGTTGGTATGAGGAAATCGTCAATTTCATACATTTAATGAATTCATACTTGCAACTTTCATTACGCAGCAAATACCCATGCAAAACGAGGTAACGTATAATATACGAACGTTTTTGTTTTTTGTAGAAGTATCCTTTTCAATACAATATACTGAATAAGCCTCCAGACTTATTCAGTTGCATATTATTATTATGCCGTAATTTTTTGAAAAGCATAAAAAATTTATATTGGGTAAATAATAGAATGTTTTTAGCCGGTCATGTGTGAACAAGAGGAATGTACCAACTCCAAAGTGTAGAATTTATCATACAACTTATTATATAGGTATGCTATTTATTATTATCAATGTTAATATATTATTATTATACATATTGGTTTAGCTGGAACATAAATTGTAATTAGAATTAGTAAATATAATGAAAAATTATTATTACACAGAATAATGGGCTAGTTTTGTAAAGTAATGAGATTATGAGAGCATTGATTAAAGATTAAGCATTCCTTTGCCGTAAAATAGCATGGAGCAATGAGACAGATAATGCATTGTAAAATGTGGCCAGACAACTCTCTACTAATATTAATGTTGGTAAAGAAAGGCACACAGGTAATAAAAAATCTCACCTTATTATATAAGGAGTCATACAGCGAGATGTATTCCATTCCAAATCAAGGAATTAGTAAATGGCTAATCAAGTGCAAACGTCAGTCATTCTCCTAACTATTTTTACATTAGCTGGTAATAGTAATTATGATTATGATTAGCTCAGCCACCTTGTAAATTTTGTAGTCTGTGCTTATGACAGAAGCAAGTGTCTAAGTAAGTAATGGGTAATCATTTTATGTATTTAGTATTTAGCAGACATCGTGTATTGGCAAATCGTGTAAAGTCTAATGAATTGTTATGTTAATATTTTCGTTTATGATAATAATATTCTCTCTGCTTATAGTATGGAAAAAATAATAGTCCTTTTATAGAAGTAATCCTAACACAGCAATTAAGTGTGTACTTGTTAACAAGTAGCATTAAAAGCCTTTTTGTTCTTGGTCATGAATTTTACTCTTTATTTTTATACCCTTGTGTATTATGCCATAATACGTACATCCTCATGATTAATTACATAGTGATTCAATGTATTCTACATCAACACACAACTCAGACTATGTTCTTTACATAAATAATATAAGGTTCACGATGTCCCACAACTTGACCTAAACCTTGCTTAACCTAAAAGAATCACACAATAAAAATTAGAATCTAATTAATATTATACATTATGCACTTGAATTTGAAATTTTTATTTGCTTACAAACTCATCTAGTTGGATAAATTCCTTTTTAGTCATTTAATATGCTCAGTAACATTGCATAATAATGATAATATTGAATAATTACCCTGAAAATATTGTATTCATTAACTTTAACACATAATTGATCATTTTAAAGTCTTTAGAATTTTCTGTATCATTTATTTCATTGAATTTTCCTTACATGTTAGAATAATAATATTAACATATTATGTCATCTGGAAATAATCCCATCCTCATTTCTTTGTCTCAATGAATTACCATTGTCCGATAATTTCATAAGTACTTTAGGTATAACGTATAAGGTACACACAGTACACAGTAAATACTTGGAATACCTATTGGATTTCTCATTGAACAGCAGGAAATATTGTGAATCATTCCTATTTTGGGGAAAGGTGGAATATACATTGATTCAAAATTACTTAGAGAAACATTTGTCATCATGAACCCAACACACAGCCTCTGCAGTGATAGTGTAATAAATTGTAAAATTTATTGACGTATAATTACGCAACAGACATGACTACTTGTAATTGCAATTAGAAATAAAATGAATACTTCCACTTAAGCACGAGTATAGAATAGATAGACGTTTACATACAAGGCAGTATATGAATCGACATTGGCAGATTTCCACTATCCACACAGACACACACATACTCCCCCTTTACAAATCGTCACATTTACACTCCAAACGTATACCGACCAGTTTCACTCAGTTTCACCCCATTTACAAACCTGTAGTATTTCTATTTTTTTTTCTGTTTTTGTTTTTGTTTTGCTAGATATATTATAAGTTACTACATTACGTAGTTTTGAAGTAGCATAATTAATTAATCAACTAGAATTTTTACTACTCAAATAATATTATATTTTACAATTAACTAGTAGCTTAATAAACATGTAGTTATTTTAATGATACGGTTTGTAACGTGTGAGGCGTCTGTAAACAAATGAGGTTCTAAAACATTAGAATTGTTGAACATAAGTAGTATGACGTAGAACGTAGACAAGAAATGTATAAATATGTAAAAGCGGCATAGGACTTGACAGTTATGTGTTGTGACTTAATAAAATATTAGTTACTATTAATGACTCATTTACTCGAATTTTCTACTCGATACACCATAACTTTGACTAACAATTGCTATTTCGTGAATGGTTTCATTACCAAATGTTACAACACCAGAGTATAGAGTGGTTAATTTCTTAACGCTGGTGTCACTACCACTTTCTTTGTGATTCCCAATTAGTATATGTTTTACTTTACACTGTGCTGATCATTAAGTTATTAAAATTGTAGTGAATGTACATAAAATGCAATTGCATCTTGCATCGTTCTCACTTCGTCTCCGACAGACACTGATAGAAAAATAATCAACTGCAATTGAACAAAATAATTCACTCATGTCATGACTTTTGAAGGGTGTTTTCTATGTTGTGCATAGCTTGCACATAGGTAACTGTTATCATTACTTGTGTAGCAATATCAATGCATAAAGTATCTCAATCTCAATAACAATCCTGTATAAAATATATAGTCGGCTTTGGCTTCAATCAAGTTCTCATAATTGTGATCTTATGGTACTACATGTACATACTACGTAATTCTTATTTTCACTCCTTTGCAAATTATAAACCCACTCTGTTATAAATATTTATCAATTTTTTAAATATTTATTTACCGTTGCATGCATGTAAAAGATTTTATCTCATCATTTTTGATCCAGGAAGATAATATAGAGGAATGTGTTTGAATTCGTCATATTTTATAGAAAATGGCATTTGCATAGTGTTTGTTGTTTTTATACACCTTATACAGTGAAGTATAGTGTAGTGCAAATCGAGTAAGTTTTGTTAAACCAAGTTTGACTTGTCAAGTCATTTAATGTGACTACTATATATACATAAATGCCAAGTTTTACATAACATGTCTCTGCAAATGTCGTCAACAATAACAATTGCATTGTTATTATTGTTGCACCGTCTTACAAGTGCGTATACAGCAATAATAAGATGTACAGTAAGATATAAACTAGTATATACACTTATTGTTAGGTTGCATACCATACTAGGATACAATAACTAACAAAAGTGATATCTTTACAATGTAAAGGTAAACGTGGTCAGCTATGCAATAATATATCACAAAATGTGTAGTGTAGAATTAGATTATACTATTTGTGCTTGATTTTGATAATGTTTTACTGCTATGTATTTTGTAACTACAATCATGCACCTAAAATACCAGTTTATCCACCCTATTTTTACTTGCTAAATATTACATATGATTTACTTGATGTTATTACGTTAACATAGATGTTCTTTTAAGTGCATTTTTCTCTATTAAACACAACCAGAGAGTGGCTGTGGAACACAGATAGTAAAAACAGTAGTACCAGTAGGTATTAAATATCTCTGAACATTGTTTCCCATAGGTAATGATTATTTCAATTATGGTACTCCACAGTATGAATAACTTTGCATAATTAAAATATTACTATGTTGTTATGCCGGTCCGGTTATTAGCATTTGCCATTGGCAAATACTTACTCCAACTAAACATGATATGTATATATTTAAAAAATGTGACACATAAAGTAAGTACCTATCACACATATCTTTCTGCACAAACCCTCTGCTTTTTCGCTAATCTACCTTGCAATCGATTCTTAATTTTGTATTAATTTACAAATGTAACAATCTTGTTCTTTCCAAGAAACTTGCAATCATTTCTAAAACTTGGTTTCGGACTTATTGTTAGGTAGCAATGGAATGTAAATCAAATCAGGAGAGCTTCTCATAAATATCTAATGTTGAAAAAATTCATGGCCGAGTACCTATTTGCAATTGCTAGCGTCAGTAATTTTTTCAGTGTGACGTTTTCAATTTTTAATGCCAATCCTTAATGCAAATCATAAGCAGGTAACACGTTATTGATGAGTTTATATACCGTACACAACTACTGTGTCAATGACTTAATTATGACTTAATATTCGTCATAGTATGAGACTTAATAAATGCATAAACCCTATAGAAGTTGTGAGTTTTTTTATTGGGGTCAGAGGAACGATTTCCAATTTTTATGCAAACATTCCTAACATTTTTAAAATCAATGTATTTCATAGTAGCGTTAATACCTCTGCTGTGGGATGGGCAGGATCAACCTCAGTCTTTCAACATCACATTTCTAAACCATAAAATATAACAATTGGGTTCGCTTAAATAAATTTAATTAAATAATTAATGCGTTGAGTTTATGTATTGCTGGTGTCTACCTAAACTCTAATAATCCTAATTCCTAATCAATCTTGGCAGTTTTACAAATAATTTGAAGCGGTCATTATTCGAATTACACCTAAGGCTTAATGCGCTTGTTTGTTAAAGTATTTCATCGACTGTCTGCTTTAAAGAAACAAAATTCGATTAATATAAATAGCGTATTATTCAAAGGCTACAAAAAAATTTAATTGGCAATATGAAAATTCTGGAAACATAAGGAATTTAAAGTTATAATTAGGGTTTACTATATAGTCCTTCGGCGACCCCCATTAGGCGAATTACCCCCACCCCCTTGACTACGTAACGCGGGGTATACTTCCCCAAATAGGGGTTTAACTATTTTAACCAACCTAAGTTAGCAGGGCCGTAAGAACCATAGCCCGCCTAGGAGGAAATTGTGCTGACCCGGTCAGAGTCGTTGAATTAAAAATGCAATATACCTATTAGATAGAACATTATTATCCATATTTAGGATCAGGCGCGTATCCAGGGGAGGGGTGCACTCGTGCACTGGGTGCCCGTGTATTCCCCAGCATGTGTTTGCTATCTCAAAATAGCTTATTTTGCCATAAAAGTTAAAAAATTTCGCGTCACTCCCCATGTATGAAATAGCCTATAAGCAATGTGAGAGACACACTGCATAATCCGAGATTGAAACAGAAAAGTGCCGTATTCATAGGACACAACAGATTGAACCAACTGTTGCGTTGTCGCAAAGAAGAGTTTGCTTGTGTTTTCGTTGTTGTAGGCGGTGACTGTGAGAGATGATTAGGTGTTTTCCCGGCTGAATTATTAGACAATCACATGGATCCAGAAATCGATTTAGGGTAAGGCAAAATGCACAAAAAAAGAGGTTATTTCGCCCTTTCAGGGAAAAATAACCTCTTTTTTCGGATTTCGGGGGAGGTAATTGCCCGTTTTCCCACCCCCTGAATACGGGCATGACATGGACTATAGCGACTATAGCCCAAGCCTGGAGTTCTTACTACAGATTTTATAATGCTATCCAGCTATCTTCTTTGGGTCTGCAGAACGACAGTTTCTGAAAGTCCCCTAGCCAGCCCCTCTTCCACACAGCATCACAAAATGTTGCCGCAGACAATTTTACATTTGAAAGTCTGTAGCCCACGACACGACTGGAATGAAATCTCTGAATGACTAAAAATATATAGAGTTAGCTGGCGAGTGTTTTGTATCAAAACAGAATGCAGTGTGCAGTGCAGTGCGTGGTTGTATAGGGAACCGCTAACCTGAGATGATGTAACGCTGTGGCAGTTGTAAAAACGCGCAACAAATTTAAAATGAATTTCA
>JAQFYB010001211.1:0-35514 GCA_034694085.1 Pogonognathellus longicornis
TTATTATTCACCAGGGTGATAATTTTTTTAATTTTTGATGCTAATTTGATTAAAACTAATAGAACCGGAACCTTAAATTTTAAGTTGACGTCTGGTTTTTCGGTTTTTGTAATTTAAAAAAAAAGAAATAATTGGTATGGTCAAAGGTAAGGAATTAATGCTTAATATTCTTTCATTCATTAAATAGCATTAAAGATCAAAGATTGAAGATTAAATGAAATGACATCATTTTTGATTTTTAGCGAATTTTTGTTCAAGTGTCCAGTCCAGTTAAATACACTACCCACCCAGAGGAAAGTTAAGCTACACTGGAGACTGGATGCATGTCCATCATTTTTTTAATAAGTTGTAAGTTATTTTATATTTATTTCAAAGAATGTTGAGTCTAATATTCATTATTTTCAGGTCATTTCTCATGCGAATTCATTATTTACTAGTGCTTAGTTTAATCATTTTAATGTAAAAAATGTAAGTTCAGATGTGTTTGTCAGTTACATAATTATATGAAACTGACTTTTCATGTATGTTTATTTCCAAAGACCGTTCCTTAAATTAAAAAGCGCCCTATTATTGTATGAAAAAGCACACAAATTGTGACCAAGTAGCAGAATTGAATAGATAAACCAATTAGGGTTTGGGTAAATTCATTGTGCAAGAATAAGAAAAAGAACAATGTATATTCGAAAATACAACCAAATTATTGCCAGCAATGAAGGCGATAATTGGTTAGTATAAAATATAGCTGGTTTAATGGTCTCTTCAGTTAGCAATTCATATTCCATAGCGTTACAGTTTATCTTTTCTGATGTCAATTTTGATTTGAACAGGTGTTGCTATGAATCAATACATCTTTACGAAAATTATGTTTCTAAAAGCGGTGGCAGCTGTATTAAGAAAAGTTATGCCTTCCGAATTCACTTATTATGAATCGTTGTCACAGTTAGGAATATCTTGCTCATATGACACCATGAGTAAACTCTCGACAAACCTAGACGTAAAGTTTGAGTCCAAGGTAATAAATATACCTTTGTGTAGCGAAAGACAATCTAACAAGTAGGTAGATTATATGGATAAAATGAATATCTGTGAAGTAGGTTATTTTGTCAGTAGCGTATTAGTGTTATGGGTATTGTATTCTTTCTTAGAACTGCAACTAGATTCAGCTTTGGACAAATATTATACATCTCAAGCAGTCAAGCATTCGATTAAATATTTTTAATGATACAATTTTTAATGATATAATAATGCATCCTAGGACGTATTTGAAGAAAAAATGGTTGAGTAACATAATAAATGTTTTATATTTGTGCAGGTGACACTTAAAAAGGCAACAGATTTGCTACGTGATCCTGAAGCATATGATTTTAAAATATTGTCCTCAATACATAAATCGGGAGTATCAACGCTAGAACTCTCAAAGAAGCGAGTTGAAAATAGCATTCAAGAAGATTGTACTGAAGATTGTTCCGATAAAAATATGCCTCCGAAGAAAAAGGCTCCCCAAAAGTCTAAACTGCCACAGAAAACGTTGGCGTCAACGATTCCCAACAAGAAATCTAAAATTACAATTTCTGAAGATGGTAATTCGAATTCTAAACCTTCCACCTCAAAACAAGCGTATGAAAAACCCAGCCCTCAACCAAAGTCATCTAAAGAGACTTCAAACTCTCTGATTCCGACCTCAGCAGACAATACAGTTGAAATAGATGTTGATTTAGGATTTGCGGAACGCATAATGCAGCAACGATTACAGGTAAAAATTACTTTTGTCATTTTTAGATTACGGAACATTTTTGTCAGATAAGCAACGTATTTTAATTTCAGTGGGCTGAATCAGTCGCGACGATTGCGTTTGAAAAAACACGCTGTAAAATGATCACAAAGCAACTCGACTTGCCCGAGAAACACAATGGAATCGTGTATTGGATGTCAAGAGATCAACGTGTACAAGGTATATAGCTTTTAATATATTTTTAGCGATTTAAAGTACCGCAATTTGTGTTGGTCACATTTTAGTATTTGAAATTGTTTTTTAGATAATTGGGCGTTATTGTATGCTCAACGATTGGCAATGAAACATAAAGTCCCATTGTTCGTTTGTTTCTGCCTTGTTCCAACATTTTTACAAGCAACACTTCGTCAATATGCGTTCATGCTTAAAGGTTTGATTTTGTGATTTTCATATAAGGATAACTATTTCTACCAATTTCCTCCGTTACACGTTACCCACTTGCAATGATTAAATATCAACCTGTTTTATAAGGTTTGAAATATGTTCGAGAAGATCTCCATAAATTGAATATTCCGTTTTATCTAATATTTGGGGAAGCGAAAGCGGTAATTCCGAAGTTTGTTAAAGATCATAAAATTGGAGGGGTGGTAACCGACATGGCTCCCTTACGAGTACCTCGTAGCTGGACGGAAGAATTAGCAAAAATATTACCACCAGATGTACCACTTTGTCAGGTGTGTGAAATAATGACTTTTAATTATATACAAGGTTTTGTTTGCAACTATGCAACATGTTTTAATACCATTTTTTTCTAATTGAAGGTGGACGCTCATAACATTGTTCCAGTCTGGGTAACTTCAAATAAGTTGGAATACGCTGCCCGAACAATTCGTAATAAAATTCATACGAATTTGGATAAATATTTAACTGAATTTTCGCCAGTAATCAAACATCCATATATGGACGTAAAGCTTTCGGATGTTCCAAACGTTTTCAAAGATTGGGACAAACTCATTGGTTTACTGCAAATCGACAAAACAATTGAAGAGGTTGATTGGGCAAAACCTGGAACAGAAGAGGGTTATAAAGTGCTTCAAACCTTCTTGGATAAGAAAATTCGCATTTTCCATGAAAAGAGGAATGATCCAAACGTTGATTGCTTAAGCAATTTATCTCCCTGGTTTCATTTTGGTAATAATTGCTTTACCAAAATCTTTGTAGCCTTTTACCGCGGTTTATATTGATTTTTATTTCACAAACTTTACTTTATATAACAGGTCAGATATCAGTTGCTCGATGTATACTGGAAGTAAAAAAATCTCGTCATAAGGAAGGTGCAAAGGTTTTTATAGAAGAAGCAGTTGTCCGTCGCGAATTGTCTGACAATTTCTGTTACTACAATGACAAGTATGACTCTCTCGATGGAGCTACAGATTGGGCAAAGACGACTTTAAATCTTCATCGAAAAGACAAAAGGAAACCTTTGTACACGTTGGAACAACTCGAAGGAGAAAAAACCTATGACGACCTGTGGAATGCAGCTCAAACTCAGTTACGTGTAGAGGGGAAGATGCACGGGTTTTTGCGGATGTATTGGGCCAAGAAAATTCTAGAGTGGACAGAATCTCCAGAGAAAGCCTTGGAAATCGCTATTTTTCTTAATGACAAGTACAATTTAGATGGGCGGGACCCAAACGGCTACGTAGGTTGTATGTGGAGTATTTGTGGAATTCATGACCAAGGATGGGCAGAGAGATCAATTTTTGGAAAAATTCGCTACATGAACTATGAAGGTTGCAAAAGAAAGTTTGACGTTCCTGGATTCGTCTTGAAGTACAGGAAATTGAAGCTAAATGCTGCAACTGAATCCTCAGCTTTAAAAAAGTATTTCACTAAATCGAAACCTTAGCTAATATGTGATATTCAATGATATTATTTTGGATTTCTCAATTAAATACATTAAACTATACTTATTTTTATCATTAAATGTTTTAGTAAAATGTGTTCAGTTAACAGGCAAGTCCTCTCTATTCATCATAATGACAATCACAGCTTAAGCTAATTAAAATTCACTTTTAGAATACTATAATTAGAATATCAGCAATAGAATTAACCCATAAATATGCAACACACCTTGTTTTTATGTAGTTTAAAAACACTTATAAATAATAATAATATGCATTACAAAATACAGTATAGTGTGATCTTCATTTGAGAATTTTTTTGAATTGCTACATTTATTCCATCAGTTGCAAGCAATTGTATTGATTTGTGTTATTAAATTGAGTTTTGTACAATTGAAGACATGTTTTCATGACCGCTAAGAATTTCCATGTTCAGAGAAACATCATCTGTCATACAATTTGTACTTAAATCTCTCCGACAAATAATATCATTACCTATATCAACATTGACATTTTCCTGATGCGAGATGGTTTCACTATCTACAGACATACCGTCGGTTCCCATTGAGTTCAAACCGTTAAAAGATTCGAAACTACTGTTAGTGTTTTCATTGATATCTTGGAATTCCAAAAATAGTTTCGATATGTTGTCATTAGATTTAATACCAAAATTGTTGGCTTCATTCATCGCATCATTGATACCAAAAGCACCTTGGGTTTCTTCCATTCCACACGGGTTGGAGCTATCTTGACATTTCTTTTCATCAACGATTTCAAGTATAATTCCTTTAGGAGGAGAGCCCTCAATGTCAGAGTATGGTTGGGACGCATTGTAGTCATCCGCGGAGCTACTAGATGTTTTCTGGGAAAGCGACTGCGGCGTGGTGTTGGGACTAGCACCCTTAGGGGACGCACTTCCAGCTCCACTTTTCAAACTTTCAGTCTCCTCTTGAATCGTAGCCAAAGTTGTGGAATGAGTCATGGAAGGTGAAGTGAATTTCCCTGGCAAAAAATTCACAGCAGGTGAGCCTGGTTCTGAAGAGTGTTTTGAAAAATTTGGAGGGAGGTAGCGATGGTAGTGACTTCCGCTACAGAACGGCAAGAGAGCTTGCAACGCATTGGTTATCTGTATTGCGTTGAGATTGGTTAAAATGTTCGTGTTCACTAAGGGTAAACTGGAATAGTGAGACAAATTCGGTTCCTGGAGAACTTTCTCTTCAAACTTTCCTCTTGGATTTGGAGAAGCAGAAGTTTGTGCCGCTGAGAAGTTCAGCGAACCAGATGGCTTTGGGGTGGTACTCAATGTTGAAAAATTCCCTGCAATTGGATCCATGAGCATTTCCACTGTAAAGAGTTGCAGAGACATTACACAAATGTGTCAAAGCAAAAGTTTTACAACTAACTTTTGTATGTGTACTATCTTGTACCCATACAGGCATAAGGACCATTATTAATTACTAGAATATTATCAATATATCTCTATCTCTTTAAACCACAAGCGTTTAATTAGAGTTTATCTAATTATCTGAGTTTAGAATACTTTCTCCAGTTTTTCTCACTCCAATACTTTACCCCAGCTACGACACTACAAGAATTTTGAAAAATATCGCACTACGAACTACTACATAAAACCAGTTCTAATTTACACATTAATTGTCAATGAAATGTCACTTAACCATATCTAAGATAAATCATTTTTATTTTGTGAGGGTGTAATAAATAGAGGGTAGCAATAATCAAAAAATATCCAATATCAATAAAAAAATATCCAATATCAATAAAAAAATATAAAAAAAATAAATCATTTTTTTTCTATTTGAAGCTTAAAATTAAGTTAATAATTTAGTCAACTTGATTCCCGTACGTTAGAGCAACTTTCATTATTACTAACTGTACAACTTTCACCAGAAAATAACTTTCTCTCGCGTGAAAAGTGGAAAGTAAGTAAAAGTTTATAAAGGAGAAAGTGGTATAAAATATTAGCATACAAAGGCGTAGCCAAGATTTGATTTCGGAGGGGAGGGGGGCAAACTCAAAACATGAGGCAATAAAATATATGTGCAAAAGGCAAAATTGAACATGCGCGAAAAAATGTTGGTACTTTTGTGGTAAAATAACCTATTTTTTCGGATTTCGCTACGCTAGTGGTCTAATAGACAATTAAAATTAAGTACCTACATACTTACAATTTCGTCTCATTAAGTCTGTAACTGATCCATCCGAATCAATATCAACATCAAATGAATTAGGGTAAAGGAGCTTCTGCTTCAAAGTTGACTTCTTCCGAATTAAGTTTGTGTTACTTCCTGCAGGATTCCAATATTTTCTAAACAAATTCCGATGATTTACGCCATGCTCTTTCCTTCCACAACGACTTCCTTCAGGCCCTCCGAATTTGTTGCTACTACCTTTGCTTTTCTTGTGATGGCTAGGTTTGGAAGATCTTTCTCTGTAATAGTCTCACAAAATTATTTTTTTGTTTTCTTGTAAATTCATGGGAACCATTAATAGTGGAAGAAAGAAAGAAGTGGAAGAGTGGAAATAAAACCTTTTGACATTTATGACATCTGAAGGTTTTGGTTTATTACTGCTACTTGAGGGAGTGTTTGAGGAAATATTTTTGTTTATCGCCCTTCTAGACCTCTCAGAACTAACAGGAGTATTATTTTCATTGGCTACATTATTATTGACATCGAAATTATTGGTCGTATCTCCATTATGATTTTTGTGACCGGAAGTAGCATGCTGACTAGTTGACAGAGATCGTAGTGTGTCATAGAAAATCATAGCAGCTACAGCAAGAGTGAACAAGGCAGCTATAATCATTTCTGCACCAATCCATTTAGAATTATTCCATAGCATAGTGGAAATTTCCGTGCTACAACCCTAAAAAATATAAGACAGTCTGAGATTTTTTGCTATTGATCCGATTTTCGGGTGAAAGTTTTGGCTATTTTCATGGAGTATGTTTTGAATGAAGATAAGAAATATTGAGTAATAAATTACACTGGTGTAGATAAATTCTGTAGTTTCAGCTCTTGATTTGCTTGGAGTTAGATAGCCCACACCACAATTCACTGGAGGTATGAAAATTTCCTTCCGGCAACACGAATCGGGCACGCTGGTGTTTCCGTTTGGGAGATCTACTTTAAATAATCCCCAATCCAAGTAAGAGAATACACCGCAGCAGTTGTACTATTTATAATTTATTATAAGCAAAATGTAACTTATAAAATTGTCTTTAAAAACCAGTAAAATTATTAGCCTGGATAAATCTGTATGAGCTATATGAGTCGGGCAGTTTTGGCTTCTGGCTTACTCTGTACTGAACATCGGACAACCAGTCAAGGTCTGCATCGTCAATTAGGTTTTTCCTAAAAGCATTGTACATATCGGTACGCAAATCAGTGGACGAGACACGGAGGCAAACACCACCAAAGACAAGTAAAAGTGTAAAAATGCCCAGGAGAATAAAAAAACTGTATGTGAGATAGTCTTTGATATTTTTGATTACGGATATCAATCCCAAAATCGCAGGTATTAAATAACATAGCTGAATCGACATAAAAATTATATAAATAGGTCTCTGATTGAAGGGCCATTTCCCGTGGCTGTAGGATTGCTTCATCAATTCTCGGTAATTGAAAATAGCTCCAATCATCCCATAAATCTGCTCATTTTAGGCATAAAATAATAGGAAGGTAATGAAGGTATAGAATAAACTCGACACAAAGGGGAAACTGAGAAAATACAAATGAGGGTTTGTGAACTTACGGCCAGAAGAAGCAGGAAGAAAACTATTGCTACAGAAAAAAAATTGGTAACCATTTTTCCTATTGTGATTTAGTGACTTGGATGAAAAAGGTCTCAATTCTTAAGGACGATGTCTCAATCCTTTTTGATTTGGATCAAAGTGCAACTTTTATTCATGAATGAATGTAATGTATATTATATACGAAGGTAAATGTTTGAGTAGTCTTTTATGCACCTTGGTATATACGGTGTTAGTACACAGAGTTGCTATAACTCCTTTATAAAGAGAAAAATCAGTTTCATAAAATATACTTCGTATATCTTTATGTCAAATAATACATGAACGTATATGCACAGTTAGAACTAGAATCTGTATGAAAAACGAATACCATCTGAACCCTGGCGTAAATAGCACCTTTGCCACCTATTCATCACATACGGGCCCCCAAAATGGAAATATTGATTTAAAATAGGTTATTTTGCCATAACTGTGAAAAATGGGAAAAATATTCGCCCTACTCGCGAATTTGATGTATTTTACATTGATTTTGGGTCAAAACGTGGTTCTTGCATTGGAACCCCCAATTTATAGTTACGTCAAGTATTACGCTTTTTATACTAGCATGCCAAAGTGAGAAATAATAGAATGCATTTTTCAACCAGCGCGCAGACTGATTTTACTTCCAATTATCATTTTCAATACACATAATAGTCAAAGCCTTCGTAATTTTATGGACTATACAGAGAAAGCACTTAGGAAACTCAGATTGACTTTATCCGCCTACAATCAAATTTTTACAATTTTAACTACTCTATATTTACCGATGGAAGCATTAAGTTTAATGAACAATTTAGCGCTTGTACATACAAGACTTTAAACAACGAACCAGTCCCGTACAAATTGCTTCAACGCAAATATTCACTAAAGTTGCAAAAATTTGGTCGCAAAACAGGAAGTGAATCTGATTGTGAGTTCCCTTGATAGTAATTGTAATCGATACATGTAGTGAACTTAATAGGCAATTCAATTCTACTAATATTTAATTTCACTATTGCTACTGACATAAGACAGTTGTGCTTACATTACATACAATACAATTACAGTTTGACATTTCTGTACTGTGTAGTGCAGAAGGAATTATAATTCAATTGCCATCATTACAAAGTAAGTGACTACGCTGACTGTCATTAATGGATTATTGGATTATCGATAACTCAAAGCGACCTGTATTACAATTGTAAGGTCGGAGCGAAATAATTATCTGATTCGACATCGATTTAAATGATGTCTACTTGTGGTATCTTGTATTTATATTATTGCAAATTATTATTTTTATAATATTAGCAGCACAAGGTAAATCCTAGAAAGTACTCTTCTACTACATAAAGTAAATAAACATTTCTGTAACTTTCATATTGAAACAAACTCAGTTGATTAATAATGATTAAGTAATACACGTGACAGTAAGGTCATAAAAACAGTAGCACAATCTAATACATTATTTTTTTTTGTTTCGCATATTTTTGTTTGGTTTATGCAAAAAATGTGGGGTTACCTTTAGGTTTCCCCAATTAATAAACATTACTTAATAACATCGTAATCTACTACATTGATCTTTCTCAAGTCGACTGGCTTTTCAAATTGCTTCGTTTATCACCTAATCCTTACACTATTAGAATCTACTTCTAATGCAAATGCACAACACAACATTAAGTCGCAGTATATTACGTAGTGTGTATTTTCAATAGACGTATAATATGTATTGTATTTATATACAGACTAACTTTACGAACTATTGTTACCTAAGGATCCCCCAAGTACAGAATGAATGACTTTCTTTTCTATGTATATTGTTTCGTTGATTCTCTTTCATTTTCGATCAAATATTATTTGCGATTTCAGTAGAACTATATGATAAAAGCAAATTAGTACACTTCAGAATCTCGAAAAGTGTACACTAAAAATAGATAAGTTAATCAGTTTGTAGCCACAATTCATTATCAAGGATTCATATTATTATTATCAAAGAAATTTTACGATTCGTAACTAATTACTCTCGTTTCTACAGATTTAAACGTGACACACATTGACGCTGAATCTCTGTGCAAAGTAGAATTTAGAATTAAACTTAAATGATATTAAATACTCGTACACTCTGAATGACGATTTTCTTATGACAGGTGGAAAGACATTTGTCCTTCGTCTGCCGCAACACGAAGTCTTTCTCGCATTATTTCTAATGTAGTATAATCTGGCAATTTTAAATAATTGACACAGGTCATCACTGACGGCAGAAAAGAGTCTGCATCTGATGGCAAATCGATAGTTTTACGCACTATTGTCAATGGTGGTTGTAACGCTTTGAATCCTGCAAAAAATAAAAAGATAAAAACTTAATTTCTACATCATTTTAAACGAGTAATACAATTATACAATGCAAATTATTATGTGAAATAAACATTAATTGATCAGAACGGCGAGCGCGTTTTCCTCAATCGTAATCAGTTAATCGAAACTTAGTTTAGCGCATCATCATCTCAATTCAATGTAAAAATTGCCTTACACTTGTAAAAAGGTACGAGTACAACTATGACTTACCACCAACAGGGAGACGAGGAGATCCAGTGACAAACTGTAAAAATTTGCGCCGCTGTTGAGCATTATACGACGCCATGACTTCAAACAGGAACTGAATAGCACGAGACTCATAAGTGTAGCCATGGTCAGGTCGGCAACACTCTGTTAACGTTTTCAGATCCCAAGTTTCTCCAACGGACTAAATGAAAAACATTATGACACAATTAAATGAGTTTCAGAAAAATATACTCAATCATAAATGTGAGAAAACAAACTTCACCTGGTTGGCACCACAGAACACCATTTCTAATTCTTCAGGGTAGAACATTTTTAATGCAGAGGAGGGGAATACTGAGTCAAAACCTTCACGCCAGGCTTCCATCTGCCGCGAAACTCCTCCCACCAACATCCAGTGGTACACAAGCTAAATAGCAAATTACATTTATTATACAATGCACAAAACCCTTGTTCTTTCACTGATAAATAAATAAATAATTTACACTGACTTTGATATACTCCTCTAAATTATGTATTATGACGGGAATATCCTTTCCTCCTTTTCTTAATTCGATTGATGGATGACCTGGAAGTGTGAAATCTAATCCTAAATTATCAATTCGGCATCCATCCAAGGTTAGCGACTCTAACGCAGCGTTAAGATCAATTCCACTCAAATTGGATTTCGCCTCCAATTTCTTCTTCTGTGAAACCACTCCGACAAGCTTCCGAATGCTTTGGGCTACAGTAGAATCTACGTCCGCCATATCCGCTAAACACAATGAATGCTCACCACCTAAAATCCATTTGTACTGTGTCTTACTCAACGGCAAATCGATCTAGGAAATTATAAAATACATGAATTTTCGTTAGTTTTATACAGCAACATAGCAAGATGAATAGTACGTCTTAAAATGTAATGTATAGATCAGTACGGCGAGCGCATTTTCTTCAAAACAAAAGCTCGGTTAAACGAAACTTAGTTTAGCGCTTCATCATCTCAAAAAAACAATTAGTGTCACGTATGTAACATTGAAAAAGTTAAAAAATAATACTCACCATTCTAGAATCCATTACAGCTTTGGCCATAAACTTGCCCATGAACTTAAACTTGGATTTAATTTTAGCTACTTGTCCAGCTTTAACAGATTTAGCAATGGGTTTTGGAAAGAGACCTACACTAGTCTGAACATACGATTTGGACTTGGCATCGACAACTTCATCGTCGCCGATTGAATGGTCTAAAGATGATTCACAGTGCCATAGATCTAATTCTTTTTTCTGAAGCTCTTGGGAAACAAGTGCGTAAAATTCTAAGGTTGGACCTAAACCAGTTCCGACTTCATTTTCATATTGTATCTCTAGCAGTGGTCTTGATGAACCAAAGTCTTGCATTAGTTGTTCTGCATGTGTAAGAATATTATCACGAGATATTGTCCTTTTACGACGATCTAATCGAGGCGTTACACGGTCCTAGATAAAATAATCACTTATTTAGTTAATCATTCCTTTTTTTGCATAACGCAGTCAACTAATGTGAATATTTAATAATCAGTACGGCGAGCGCGTTTTCTTCAACAGTAGTCGGTTAATCGAAACTTAGTATAGCGCTTCATCATCTTAATTTGTAAAATGAAATGAATAAATGTGAGGAAATAAAATGAAATGGTCTTACCTCTCTTTCTGAGCTATTGAGCTCTGGTACAGCGTCCAAAAGGCGCTGAAGGGCTCGGTCTCGATCAAACGAAATGGAATAAAACAACATTTGACGAGTTTCAAATGGAAACAAGAAAGGACACGCGACGCCAATTTGTTGAAGCCACGGTGGTAAATTACCAGTCATAATCACAACGGGATCTTGCAACTGACGTTGCGCTTTGGCAGCTACTTTGGTATTTATAAATTCACTCTGAGGCAATAGAAAAGGTCCAGGAAGAATCGGCCAATACAAATATCGCCAGAAACGACATATGGCATGAATCACACGGAGAAGAGACAAGACAGGTAAACTTGGATCGGAAATTGTAACTGAATCCGGAAGTTTGCTAAACAGATAGTTCAAGTATGGTGGAATCGGATCAGGAACTAGGCCTTCTATAATTAGAAACACACATTAGTAAATGACAGCAATTGGTATGGAATGCAAGTTATTTGGTTTTGATTATATGTCTATACCATTCCATAAAGGATCCTTTTTAGACTTGGAACTATGCTTAACAGTTGGGGCTTTTGATTTTTTGGAATTGCCTTTGGCACTTGTTGAAGCACTCTGAGATGTTCCTTCTTCAGGCACAGGTCGGTAGTAAATTGTGTGTGTCTGAGCCCAGATCCCAGAAGATCCTAACAGAGCCGATGTTGGATCAAACTCCGCTTCCAGCTCACCACTTTCTCCTGACGATACACCATGCTGACGGATGGCTTGATAGACCGTCATGTTGTACGGTAACACATGTTCGCCTATCATAAATTGCAATTTATGGCGAGCGGTCCCTTGGGATATCACAACAGCTGCCAAAGTATCATCTATATCATCGTCACTAAAAAATGGAAACATTATTACACATTGTCCCAGTACATTTATAATACTTGTTTATTGATATATAAGTCTAACATTAATTGATCAGAACGGCGAGCGCGTTTTCCTCAATCGTAATCAGTTAATCGAAACTTAGTTTAGCGCATCATCATCTCAATTCAGTTGAGTGAATACAAAATTCACAAGTAATGCTATACATAAATAATAAATCTGTTGATGACATTACATACCTATTATCGTCCTCAGAATCTCCAGAATCTCTTGACTCCCTAACACGACCAAATCCCCTCACTATAAGATACCTTTCAATGGCTTGTACTAAGGCAAGTGGGTCTATTTTAACAGGACCACCCTTCCATTGGCGCAGAGAACTGCAGCTGGGATGACGTTGCAGGACGCACTGAATGAATAAAAAATTAAACAACGTTCATTATCATTCTAATGAATCAAGAATCAGTAATTTACTTAATTGATCTGTTGCAAAAAGCTACCTTTAATTGATGTGTATTGAAGAAACGAAGAGCTGACGTGGGAGCGACACGTGCACTACCCGAAGTTGTTGGAAGTTCGTGTACTTTAACTTGAAACTGTTCTAACTGAGAAAAGCATGAGTTAAGTTTGACAACTAGAGCTGATAACGCACTACTTCCTACGCCGATACTTCCACCAGCATACGAGTCTAGGTCTTCGCCATGAAGTGGATCCAACTAAAATATTCAGTAAGCAAATCAGAAGTTATAAATGCTTGAATCAGTTCAAGTTTTTGTTGAGTACTACTTAGTAAATAATATTATACTTACGGGACAATCTGCAAAGATGTGTATGAAAGAACGAAGACGAACATCTCTTGCAGTTGCATAACCTTCTTGCTCACTTAGAAATCCGAGGAGAGCCCCAATTAAGCCAGAGTGATTGACTTCAAACGAGGAAATGTCCGACTCTACGACTACGGTTTTAAGTTCACGAAGAGCGTCTAAAACTTTGGTCCTCTACATTAATAAATAATAATTGTTATAAATTTATTAATGTAAACCTTTGAAAGAATAGCCATTAATACAAATAATGAAATAGTGTCAAGTTACTTACCTCTCGCAAGTTGACGATTATTTCGCTCAGCTTAGGTAAAATACCGATTCCATCAGCACTAGCACCAACAATACCTCCTACATTTACACTTTCATTTCCGAAGCAATACTTTTGAGCAAACAAGTTGGTTTGCTCTTTAAGCCAAGTTTTGACGTGTTCTTTGTACGAAATCGCCAAATAAGCATTTGCGTTATGTCCTCTTGATGCTCCACCACTAGCACCTGCACTTCCAGAACTTCCACTAGTTCCAGCTCCATGAGATCGATCAGAATGAGAATTATTTGCTGAGGAAGACGAACTATTATTTGCTGAACTAGTAGAAGAGCTTCCACTACTACCCCGAGTCCATCTAGAAGGATGAAGACTTGCAAAGAAACTGGATTTTCCACCACCACGTTTCGATGCTGGTGCAGGGACGTGTGAATGAGCAGCATTTGTTGTGGCCCCTGATGACGATGCCCCACTAGTAGTGCTATTACTTCCTCCTACATTAGGAATTCAAAAGTACATTAAGACTCGTTTACTAATTGCCGTACAAAGTTATAAAATCACATAAAGTGTAACATTAATTGATCAGAACGGCGAGCGCGTTTTCCTCAATCGTAGTCAGTTAATCGAAACTTAGTTTAGCGCATCATCATCTCAATTCAGTTAATAAGTGAATACAAAATTAAAAAACCACAACGTATTTGAAACTTGTAATAAATCAACATGCAACGTACGTCCAAACAAATCATGAACAACACATGGAGCCGCTGCAGCTCCAGCACTAGAGGCAGTTAAAATTGTAGGATCCTCTTGTCGAACCCGTCGGGATGTTGAAGTCGGTATTGGCCGCTTTGAACGCTTTCGCTTAAAAGCGTCACACAAGCTAAAATATAAACATAAAAAATCCATGCTATCATGAATCATTCATAAAAACTAGAAACAAGGTAAAGTAGATATGTAATTAATATATGAGTACTTACGCCAGAGTATCATCGCTCTTTTTGTCATTAATATTTGCGCTTCCGTGTCCAGATTTCGATCCTGCAAGAGGAGTTCCAGACGCACTTGGAGTTTCCGAAGAATCTGATTCCTGATTGAAATTCGTTTTAACTTTTACATTGTTGTTGACAGGGGTTGCTGAAACAACTGAGGGGCCATTAGAAGATACTCCCAATGCTCCGACAGCATTGATGTGAGAATGTAAAGGTACAGTTGCTCCATTCGATCCAAATACAGCTGCAGCCAAAGCTGACGATGGTAAACTGACCAAAGGATCCATATTATTTGTATTCGTTCCTCCTACAAGTGCATTAGCAGCGCTACTTCCGCCCGACTCTTCACTGCTATTCGAAACAGCAACTGAACCGACTGTCGGGATGGGAGATCCAGATTGTTGCATGAAAAAACCTCCTACGTAAAGTCCATATGGAGATGGGGGCAAAGGAAGCGGCAGTCCCAGAGGTAATGGTTGTTGCAAACTCATTGAGGCGGGTGAAGGAACATTTACCAAAGGAATTTGTATATGTGGGACATTTGTTAATAATGGAATAGCAGATGAATTACTTCCCACAGCGTTGTTAGCATTGTTGTTGGGAATTTGAATTGTACTTGGTGCAATCACATTGCTGCCACTTGAACTAGAAGAATGGACTCCTCCAGACGTTGAACCCGATGTGGCAGGCATGCCAAGTAATGTAACAATTTCAGACTTTATTGGCGATGGACCAACTACTTCTGATGACGAGATTCGAGAAATTTGATGAAACACTCCTGCAAAACAAATAAACAATTTAACACATTTCGTAACAAGGTCTTTGTAACATTTTAGTATGCATTTTGATGGTATGGGACATTAAAATGTTTCTTACCTTCACGTCGAAAATGCACTACAAAAATGTCATGAAGTTTTTCCATGAACAAACAGCTCATTTGGAATGCTCCAACTACAATTTTGAGATCACTGGAGCCTAGCATACTTGCCAAATTATTTGATACTTGTTGAGGCTTCAAAGTTTTTTCTAAAGATTCAGATGGCAAGAAATGTATTATTCTCAGAAGCGTTTTCACACAACTTTGTCTAACAGCAGGACCTGCAGATGAACTGTTAGCTTCACTTAGCAGGGCAAACAATGGTCGAAGAAAAGACAATGCAAAGTCGGGGTGACTTTCCAGAAAATTTGACCTAAGGTCTGGCCCGTTCTTATCTTTGGTGTCAACTAAAACAGACAAGCACATTAATTTAGACTTACATGTTATAAGTATGCAATATAACATTGTATCAATCGATTTTGTATATATGCGTGCAACTTACGTCCAGATCTGGCGTTTAAAAATGGGTTAACTTTTCTCTGTACTGTTCGAGCTGTGCCTGTGTCTTCATTTATCTGCTGTAGACCAAGTAAATCAACTGTGTATGTACGTCCTTGCATTGACAAGCTTATTTCGTCTTCTCCAGACTGATGAGCAGCCTGTGAAAGGAACATAAATTGTGATACTGATAAACTGAACCTCATTGAAGAAAAACTACTTCGATCACTTCAAGACACATCTAATATACATTACAGTAATAGAAATAAATGTAAATATTTTGCCGGTTTATAGGGTTCCGCACTGCATTATATTTCAAATGTCTCGGAAAATACAAGCTTAAACTCTTAAACCCACAAATAACCTATTGCAGATGTACCTCAATAATTTTTGAATCGAAAGGAGAATAAGAATTCCATTGGCCACGATCATCCCTCCATTGCCACTGAACAGCATCTTGACATGTTAGATGCGGATGAGTCATCATTGTATTAACAGCAAATATACCATCTTTAGGCAATTTTGGCATAAGCTCAGCGATTAATGCAACAATTTCCAAGAGTTCTTGCGGGTTACGAGACACCAACTCCACCTAAAAATATTTTTTCCAAAATTAGACAAAAATTAATGAACAAGAGTATTTAAATAAAAATGAGCAGATTACTAATTTTTATCTGTTTACATTTCGTACCTCCTCGGTATTGCCAAGACTGGCATTCGCCGATCCCAATAGAAGTGATGACAGAGTTCCTACAATATTTTGTTCCAGTAGTTTTACGGCGATACTGGGACAACGGGCACATAACTGGGCCAACATTCTTAGGACCAGTATAAAAGTTCCGGTACTCACGACCGGAGGCGTTACTACCAACTGCAATTAAAGTTGTGATTACTTACAATAACTTGTTATGAGCAGCTCCAAAATATGGATCCGCATGGTAATTTTATGATTATTATTTCTTACCAGTTGTTGTAAGTTGGCGAGTAATTCTGGACTTGCTATCTCCTCCAAACGTTTGGGATCATTTGCAAATGAGTCCACAAGACGACTAAAAGCTAGGCATACACTTTCGACGCTCTTTTTATCCTAAAACAATTAATAAAAGAAATCAATATAATACCAATTAAAGTTTGAACATAAAATAAAACTTTAACATAGAATAAAAATTTGGTAACAATGTACTTTTTTTAATACCTGTTGAGTGAGGCGTGACGCCAAGAATGGTAATGAGTCTGCTACAACACTAAATTCGTCCAAATGCACACTTTGACAACAATTTGCAGTAATTGACAGAGCCGCTCGTTGTGCAATGATACTGAAGAAATCCAAGTATGTCAGACAAGCGCTTACTCCTCGCTAAAGTTTTTGATACAAGATTTAGGATTAGTTTAACCATCGTTTTCACGGTAAAGAGATAAAACATAAATAATATTATTTAATACATAACTTATGCCAAAAACATAGGAATAAGACGCTAACTTTAATTAGAAATCAACAAATTCTAAGCAGTCAACATAAAATTATTATTACTAACAATAATTATTTCAATACTTACGGCTTGTAATATTGTTTTTGCATGTCTTCGTGAGAGCATTTCCAAAGCTGTTAAACTTTGTTCAGCCACATCCATACACTGAATTACTTGCAACTTTTCCAGGAACACTGGAACTGCTTCAGCGACAACAGGAGTAGATCTTGGAAGAGCTTCCATCATGTACGTTAGAGCACGACAGGCATGATTCATCATGTCAAAATTGTGTTCCATTGACAGTAGATTGATGAGCGCTGGTACGCATTGTTTTACGGGGAAACCAGCTAATGTATCTTCATTTCCCATAACGAGAAGTTGACACATTTCTATCGCGGCCTGTAATTGCTGACCCTCATCGCCGACAGCTTGTAAACCTTGCAACAAATTTTGTGCTTTCGTAACTAGAAATGGAAATGTAACACGAATTAATTATACACCAATATAGAAATACGATAAAATATTATCATTTTCCATCTTTATATGATTGAATTACCCGTAGAATTGCTCATTCCACGATGTAGCAACTGCTGCATCCGTGGAGCTAAAGATCCAAATAAATGCGGCGGCAAGCCGCGAGCTTCTAAAAGAGCTTGTAAGCGTCCCATTTCACTTTCGTCACCTTCAGCCTCACCAGCCAGCATAGCTAGCCCACGACTGAAGGCAGTAGCAGCAGCAGCGGCGCTGAGGGACCCAGAACTGCTGTTTCCTGTTTCCGAAGTTTCACCGGCTCGTTGGGTAACGGTAGAAGAGGATGTAGCTTGTTGATTCGAAGGCTGACCAGTCGGAGATTGATTATTCATTCCTGGCTCACCCGATTTTCCTGAAGAGGTTGAAGGGCCCCCGCTTGCTTCAGAAGACGAAGGACCTCCTCCCCGACCGCACCTTTGTAAAAACAAAAACAAATGTTGAAGAAGATTTCTAAAATGAAGTTTTAATATTAATCATACAGAGACTCATAAATCTATTAAAATACTGATATTAAAATACTCCATCAAACCAATTTCAATTTTCAATAAAAATTGCCTAAAACTCAATTAATCACAATCACAATAAAAAGAATACCTTCCTCACCCTCAGCCATAGTTTTTCTCTCCTATTTCCTAATGCATTTTCTTTTACTTCAACCTCAAATATGAACATAAATAAATAAGCTCACATTCACCACACGTACCTAACTTAAATTGTACTGCATTATGGCGTACCTTACCTCCATCCATGTAATGACAATTTATGTTTGGGGTCAATGTTTATTTTATGTATCTTATCTACCTACAAACTGTACATACGGGTTTAAAACTATGTCACATCGATAGTAGGTATTGTAAGTACAAACAAAACAGAGACAACCACACAACTCGAACAAACAAAATGTTTAACACAAAATACCGAATTCTCCGCTGAAAATTACAATAGCAATATATTTTAACACAGTTTGGATACTGACTAATTCTGCTTGTGAAACAATGGTATAGCATTTACAATGTAACAGAGCAGACGATATTGCTAGTAAAACACTAGCCCTAATTTAACTGCGTAAAAAGTTTTTTCCCGTTTCATTGAGAGAAAGCACATGATGTTAACTAAATAAGAATCGAGAATGACAAATATTTTTTTTACCACAAGAGATTTTTGAGAATATTGAGACATCTTTTAACCTAAGTACACGATATTTTAATAAATAAAGGTATGTGCAAAATGTGTCCAACCAAACCAAACTAATCCTAATTAACATCCAACTGTTATCGCAATGTTATTTAAGTAAACCAAACGAATTAAAAGGCTAAACCATTGACCTAAAAATATTCTGCTCTGTTCTCCATTCTTCTAACGTTGAATGCTACCACCAACCAATGAAGTGAACATTTATTTTACTTTTCCTGTTCGGTTCACTGTACATACGTAATAAATAAACCATGTTAATCTTCCGAAACTACGTAGGCTAAGCTAAGCTAAAAGCTAACATTAAGTTAAACAAATAGTTACATTATGATGTAACAAAATTATCAATATCATTAAAATATATAGGAGACTGTGGCCAGACTCCATCATCAGATGGGCATAAAACAGCTATAACATACTGTTCTTACTATTAGTTATTATGGCCAAACAAGATGGATGTATGTATCACTATCACTCTTACTGGACGGAAAAGTGACTAAAATAATATTATGATATAAATTATATTTGTACGTTTCATAATCCGAAAATTGATGGAATATTTCGTTGAATTCTTGCGTTCGCAATTGGTAAGTAATATAGTCTGATTCGTCATCTTCATCCCATTCCATATTGAAATTAGACTCATCCTCAATTGAACTTCCATCATCGTAATTTTCGTCAAAATTGTTAAAATCCATGCTTTATAATAGTTTCTGAACGAATGAACTACTTAGTTAACTTCAGTTGACAAGTCAAATGAATGTACATAGAACAATGTCAAACTTAGTTATTTTGAATTTGTTACAAGATTACAGCTGCAAAGAGATTTGCTCTTCCTTAACTACTACAACTGAATTATTAACATGGCTAATTGTTCAAATTGTTCACTGTAAGTTAAACACGCTGACGCTGTCTAGAATCTTGGTACTCTCTCCGTACTGCACTCCGCACTGAACTGTCTATAATATTACAGTCGTTAGATCAATATAATTAACAGAAACCCTATCTTCTTACTTTACAATAAACTGACCGTTTTCAAATATTACAACGTGACCACAAAAACTTAAACATTTGCAAATCGTTAGATTTGCAAATGTTTAAGTTTTTAAGTCTAGATCATTGAAAGTCACCACGACTACACAGCTAACAGCGACAATCGTGCTAACTGGAGCCAGTCTGACAATTTTTAGTAGATAAAGTACAACTGTACGCTGTACAGGGCTAGGATACTCGTAACATCGTTAAAATTAAAATCGTTATGGACAACCACCTTATTTGTTAACAATTTAAAATGGTCAATTATTGACCAATAATATAATTTTAACGATATTACGAGTATTCCAGCCCTGTATGGCTGTATTATATCAATAAATCAGCACGTCTAAGCGGCAGTGATGGAAAAAATGATGTCAATGTTTATTCTAAAACTATTGCTAGTGATAAAATTAGGTTGTGTGATGTGAACAGAACAGGCACTTCTTTAAAATGTACGTTACTAAATCCTAAGATTGTTAAGTTGAGAACCTACAGTGAGCGTGGTACACGATTGTGACTTGTGATTTGTCAGAGTCAACTAGAAGCAATTTTTGCATATGTACGCAACTTTAAATATTTCCATCAATTGTTTGTTGCAATATAAAATATTATAATTTAAAACGCATACATATTTACATAACCTAATAGAAAAGGTAGGCACATAAGTAGAAGGTTATGGTATGTAAGTTCTAATCAATGAGAAGTAAAATAATCTGCATAATATAATGAAAATAGAACATTTGCTAACCTGCTGCTGGCACAAGACCCCGTTGTGTTAGAGGAAGAAGCTGTGGCGGCACTAGCACCACGACCACAGGCTCTACTCGTACTGGAATTCCCACTTGCGGCAGACGAAGATGCACTTAAGAAACTCACTCCTGTACCTGTGCCACTACCTGATTTTTTTCTCAAATTCTTTTCTTTTTCACTTAATATTTTAGCAGTTTTTAAACTAAGTCTTCTCGACGCTTTTTCAGGTTTGTCTCTGTATTGGCTATCAAAACTAGCACGACTTCGAAGTTGATATGGGAATTCAGATGAAGACGAATTGACACTTTTGTTGCCTTTAGAAGAAGGACCTGGTTGGTTTGAATCGCTATGTTTACCGTCTGTACTATCTGTCGTGGTACTGGCTCCAGAAAAACTTTCTGAAGAACCAGATTGAGATTTACCACCGAAACGAAGTTGCTTAGAACTATGTCGACTACGTGATCCCAATGGCGATGCAACACTAGACGTGGACTGGACCGATGAGGCTCCTTGAGACGACAAGGGAAGAAATAATGATGAGGTTTGACTTTTCAGAGCAGCAGCAGCAGCGGCTCTTTGTGAAGCCGCCGCTGCCCGGCTGGGTGTCAGCCGAAGACGTGAAGAAATACTAAAAAACATAATTTGTTTAGTATTTAGCCTATAGTTTGGGAATTTTAGTAAATTTTAGAATGAGAATGTGAAACCTTACTTAGAATCAGATGGTTCAGTCTCGTCCGATTCACGTGAACTTCCTTCTGTGTAACTTTTTGTTTTAGCGTCTTTATTGCCTTTACGCAAACGAATACTACTATTACTATTAGTTATACTCGGGCTCGTACTTTTTCCAGAAACACTTTTGCTTGAAGAAACTGATTTTCCTTTGCTGTTGTGAGATGTGTTTTGACTACTACCACTAGCACCTTCTGCGCCTTTCCCGGTAGGTGTCAGCTGATCGGACACTTCCTTACCGGGTGGAATTTCTTCTTCGCGATCCGTCGTTGCGGATTCTTCGTCACTTGTACTGGAAGTAACTGGCTCAAGGTGAGTATGGGTCTCAATCTTCCGTTTCCTAAGTTTCCTTCCACTAGTAACAACAATGCGATCCGTGTCCTCTCTCCTCTTCTTTCTAGAATCCACAACTGGCACCGATAAAGAACTGGATGACCTAGTTGTAGTTTGATTCTGACCTTGACTTTCTGACTCTAAACGGGAAACTTTACTACTTTTTAAATCATCTGAATCACGGTTCCTGCAAACAATGTATATAAAAACAAATGTTATTTAACATCCTTCAGCTTAGCATTATAACAATAGCTAGTAAAAACAATTGTAAACTAAACTAGTTAATAGATACATCTAAAAATTATGATCCAAACATGTTATCAATAGTTAACACATATTAATATTATTAATGTTATTTTATCAGATTAAAGTAGTAATCTGATAAGTACTTACCGGGACTTTCTCTTAACCGCAACACTTAAAGGGATATTAACTAAAGGTTTAGCGGAGTTAGAAGATCTTCTGGTTCTTGGGACTCTGGGTGATTTCCCAGCGCCTTTAGTAGGGTTGGCATCAACGTGGTCGGCCATAGACCTTTGACTCCGCAGAGGGCATGCCAACACTCCAAAAATTACTTATCTTAACGATCACCCTACAAAAAATAAAATTAGAAACCAATTAGGACAAAACTCCAAAATGACAAATTATAGTGTAGGTGTACGCACATAGGATAATGGTTAAAATAATTAAATGTACACATTAGCCATGCATTGTTTGCAGTGCAGTAGTGTTTCATTGTGGTCATGTGAGCTAATATCTGTACAATAATAGAATAGTGAACATTAGATACCGTTGGTTTATAGTTTATACGTTTTTCACTGATTCTGTTTCGTCCACTATTTTTGCCTTGACGAATTTATGAAAGGAATACAATTGATTATTGATATATTCACCAATATAAAAAACTACGAGCCACGACCACAAATACACATTTATGACATTTTTCCCATAAAAACTGAAAAACTGTTTTAGCTAATAGTGTTTATTAGATATACTTATTATAACAAGAAAGCTGGAAAAATAAACAAGGTCTGCATACTGCATAATACTATACGTAGAGACTGCGCGAGACCCACATAACAAAGTATGTTCTGTTCTGACTATATATAGAAGGTTGTATAAACTGTTCTTTCACAACGCGACATATTCCCTATTCTATTAGTACTAGTATAAGAAATACGACACAATCACAAATAATATTATCCTGCAAGCCAAATTATTACAATCATTATATCTCTTATCTCGTCCAATGGGTATCTATGTACATAGTGTGTTTAACACAATTTACTAAAAGTGAGCGAATATTAGGTATGTGAAAATAATTTTATTATTTTCCTAATGAAAAACAGGCATGATGGAGTCTACCGTAACCGTAAATATGATACACGAATCCAATACTTACTTTTAGTATAAAGCACAAATCAACAATAATAACATTTATAGACATACATGCGATTCCTAACTGTATTGTATAATAGAAGTTGAATATTTTGTGCTGCAGAAGCATAATATAATAATATACGGTACAGAGAAGAGTACATGTAAAATATTAGTTCTCATTTTCACTTACAAATCGAAAATTATGGCATGAGCGATTGCATTTGGCTGCACTAATAAAAAGTAGAAAAAAAATCCTCAAAACAACAAGAAAGTTGAGGTAGCTCCTATGTTAAGAGTCCTAGCTTTGCCTTTTATAACCACTAACCTAAACACAGTCCTCATCGATTCCCTGTTCCCAATTTACAATTTCATTGCAGAAATTTTAACACAAATTTTTACAAAAATTCACTAGAACCCTTTCAACTGAACACGCATTTAACATGCACCTTTGTGAAGGACTTAAGGCCAAGGCACTGAAGGCACAATACAAACACAGACTTTTAACTCCTTGAATGTTTAGTACACAGAAAAACACTTACACTGTATTGTACACTACTCAGTACACCACACGCGATATTAGTTGAAACAGGCATGCACCATAGCCTAGCTACACGAACTATACATATAATGTTTATTCAGCCATTGAACTACCTAAAATGTATACACAGAGGAATGGAATGCTCAGCCTTTTTGAATCTCTCGAAACTTAATTTTTCAAAACAACTGATGAACTATACGATAAAATCAGAGCAGACAGCAGACTGAAAAACAATAAATACCTATGTACATTAGTTATTAGTTATAACACGATTTGTTACGTACTCGCTAGGAAACTATAAACTATATTTTGTAAGATGGAGAGTTAGATCGTATGGTGGGGTGTCATATGGTATGCTTTTATAAGTAACTTGATAGTTGATACGTAGTGCAGATTGTGCTTTCAGATAGTGTTTTATCGAAAGCTATAGCGTAATTAGCTTAAATAAAATTCATTTAAACACATACTTACAAGTTACAACACAAAGGAACTATAATATTTACTACTCCTTTGTAAATAGATTATATGTACAAAACCCCAGCAGCGATGCCAGCAAATAAATGTCTTACCAATGAAACGATATCAGCTGACGTCTATTTTTCAGTTACTGCTGAGAAACACAATAACTAATAACTTATTGTTAGTTAGTTTAGCAGTGGCAATGGTTTCCAATTCCAATCACACATACGATATTACACTTGAACTCCTCCACAAAATCTTCCTAGCGTTTAAAACGCTTTTAATGACTGTAAAACCTCAAGCAAGGCCAACTCACTGAACTCACGTTTATAACTGAAACTATACAGTCACAGTTTATGTTCTATGCTACATACGAATCCCTTCGATCCATGATATTCTAAAGCTAAGCGAGCAACAAGAAAACGAAACGAGCACATTATTATATAGTACTACATAGTACTACCTCACCACTATGCACTAGCACTACCTGAAACACTACTGCACAACAGAGCCGTGCCCCACAATCATACACTTCTAGCTCCGAAGTAAAGTGCATGTAATGTAACGTACGTACGTATTATAACAATACATATCTTCCATACTTCCATATAAAACTGTTTATAACTTCTACGTCGATTTTATAGAAGGATGTAGATGTTTTCTGACTGCACTAAGCTCATATTATGGACTACTAGTCAAGTCACTATCGCATTGCTATCGCTAGTGTTCGTAACACTACTGTAAAGACCAGGCAGAGAGAGAGAGAGAGAGAGAGAGAGATGTACTAACGTACAATTTATTATAAAGAAAGGGAAATGGAATACCATGTACTCTTATATTACACTCTACTTTACTCTGCAATATTGTATATACATACACACACACACCAATTTGCTTAGTAACATAGCGGATAAAGACCCAGCCAGCAGAAGAGAGGCGAGCCGCAGTTAGCGAGTAGCAGTCTTGCAGTAGGGAAGACCTAACTAGATTTTAAACAAGGTTTTGAGTCATTGACTTGAGAAGGTGGATAAATAAACGAAATCGACGAAGTGCTGTATAATGATTTTACTTCGTTTTCTATTATGTGTTCATGTAACAGCAAATGAAATCTGAATGGATGGCTTATTGCACTTTGCACTCTATCAATGCACTTGCTGCTAAAACTTCATTAAATTAAACGAAAATAACAACCAGCTCGTCCAGCCCCAATAAATGCATTTTAATGTTATTACTAGTGGATAGCAGCAGTCGCTAGCAACTATTAGATCAATTACACGTACTACAAACGTTATATTGTATAGTTATTATCAATCAGCTGATTTAAAAAGAGCTTTAGTTGTGACTGGCACTGAGGCCTTTGCAACCCCACAGAGGAAGCAAACTTATGTAAAACGTGATCTAAAAACGTTTGGATTTTGTTTTTGATGTCATACATATATACGTTAAAATGTAATTAGAGTTAATCAACCATTTCGATAAGCGCGAAAAATGCATGTATACTTTTTTTCTGAATTGAACTGTTGTCTGAAATACCTTGCTTTGAAACATACATTATTGCAATTTTTTGTAGGTCGAATTTTTGACAGGTTGGGGCAGGGGGAACCTTTGTAGTCAAAAACGTCTGAATTGTACCAGAACCATTTTTTGTCCAAAACCAAATTGACTGAAAGAACTGTAGGTAATAAAATTCCCCACAGTGAAAAAATATAAAACTTCCAAGAAGTTGGCGCCATTGTTTTAAATTTTAAAAAATTCGAATTTTGACAATTTATGTAATTTTTTATTAATTTATTGCTGAATTGAACGCTGAAATGCTTTAAACATTTATAAGTCAAATTAATGGAAAATTAGTATTAAAACATTACGTAAAGAAAACACGACTAATGGGGGAATTACGGAATTAGTAAGGAGTTACTAAGCTTTAAACAGAAACCGCGCCTCCAAACTATTTACTTTTGCTTCAACGTGGCACACTACTGGATAGTCTTTTATTTTTCTTTGAGCTAGTTTGGAGTTACATAACTTTTGTTAATTTAAAAAAATATTTGCACTAAACGTAGAAATTCATATGATACCTCATTTGAAAGATAAAATAACGAAATTTTTAAATATGCAGTAACCCCATTCGCCCCATTTGTCGTGTTGTCCCATGCCGTTCAACAATGGTCAAAATTCGAATATTTTAAAATTAAAAAAATAGCGTCAACTTTTTGAAAGTTTTATATTTTTCCACCGTGGGGAACGGTATTACCAAACCCCTGTTCAATTTTCAGTCCATTTGGACAAAAAATGTCTGAGGTTCAACATTCAGCAGTTTTTGACTGCAAAGTTTAACCCCCAACATTTGGACAATTCGACCTAAAAAAATTACAACGTATGTTTGAAAACAAGGTCTTTCAGACGCAAACAGTTCCATTCGAAAGCATGTATGTTTCGCGCTTATCGAAATGGTTAATATTAACTCAGTAACAATGCAAACATAATAAAAAAATTACACTAACCATAATATCATTAACATGCAAAAATTCATTACTGTAGCCAAACAATGTAATATTTTAAAATGTATTTAACATCAACATCCTACAATTGTATCAGTCTCTAGTTGAATTACAATACTTTGCTTACTTACCGTATTTACAGAGTGACAGGTAAATTGAGTTAACAGTTGGTCCGACCGAACACTCCAGTTACCCAGTTGGGGAAGTGGTAAAATATGTAAACATCTTAAACGATGTTATAACGATTGTCCTTCATATAAAATAGATGTACTTCAATACCATTTCCGATTACGAAGTCATTGCGATTTTAATTAACAAACTTCCAAAATATCTTTTGGACAGCAATAAAAACAAAAATTACTGAAATATTGAAAAATATTTAATATTTAAGACTGGATCCAAACTGGACTCCCCCTTCTCTATACAAAATTTGAAACGATTGATTACACATCGGTATGCTTTTTTACAAGTTGCTAATAGAATTCAATTGAACTCGGTTATTGCATAGTTTTTACTATTTCAGTAATTTTGGCTTTTATTGCCGTGCAAAGGATATTTTGGAAGTTTGTTAATTAAAATCACAATAACTTCGTAACCTAACCGGAAGTGGTATTGAAGTAAATCTATTTTTATATGAAGGACCATCGGTTATAGCGTCGTTTAAGGTGTTTACATCATATACCAATTCCCCAACTGGGGAACTGGAGGGTTCGGAGTTCGGACCAACTGATTGATAACTCCATTTCCCTGTCATTTTCCTGTTTCCTTGTATAATGGTAAGGTTTAAGTGAAATAAGATAGAATCCACACAAAAATCAGCTCCAGATACGATGCCACCAGAAACGTTCAAAACGCTTGTCGGAGCGTCTGATTATATTGCATGCTCAGGGGTTTTTACAAACAGATTAAGCGGTAACAAACTCTCACCCACTCCTTTTTCCTTTCTTGTAATTTGTAACTTTTCAGATGAAAATACAAGGTAATATGGTAAGTTTAGCTTAGCTTAATGTATTATTATATTATCAAAGAAAATGCTTACAGTATACTGTACTTCATTCATTTTCTTTGTTATATTATAAAAGAAACATTCTGAAAGAATATTTTGTCATAGAGGGGGAGGGGGGCAGTCACAGGGAAAGTCATTTACATAAAAAGTGTATGGCCGTATGGCTATTTACTTTTCCTTCTATAGCTCAGCACTAGCACCATTATGTGCATTTTACAAATTACAAATACATCGAAATTACATCTGGATCAAAAATTTTTGCTCATTTTAATGGTGGAGTTTATATTTTCATAAACTAACTATCACAAATGTTACAGACAAAAATTAAAATGCCGCTTAATCAGGCGGAATTTTTCAGGGATTACTACGTAAGGGATAGGGAATTGACCGCTTGATCATGCAATATAATCAGACACTCAGACAGGCGTTTAGAACGTCTCGGGTGGCATCATCATAATCATATCTGGAGCTGAAAATGAAAACTGAAATATTTGTTGGATCATAATAGACAACATTGTAGAGATAATTTACAGCATAAAAAAACAGATCGAGGTCAGGATTTTGCCAAGATCGACATATTGTATTGGAGATACTATCTAATTTATTATTTTATAATAATAACCCCTTCCCCATTGCTCTTATAAATGTCGTCAATATTTCGACTTTGAAATAAATCAATGAAACAAGATATTAAATGACAATTAATAGCCCTGGTCTAAAATAAGGTGTCTGATTATCTGTCAGTAATAAACGGATAGTTATATTCTTACCTTTGTAGTTATTACTAGATGAACCAACGAAAGAGATCACAAAAGCAACTTTAATGCTGAATTTGTGAGCACCCAAGTAGAGGAGCAGACATTAGTGGGAATGGATGAGCAAGTTTGAATTTTGATTATGGATGAGGTGCTGGAAAAGAACACACGATAGTTAATTCAATTCGTTTTTCAATATCGTCTTCAATTACTGCCCCTCCATTTCAATCTTAATCCCGATTCCATCGCTCGTGTAGTAACAGCACTCCCTTTAATTCATAAACATTTGATTTTAAAAGCGTTAAAACTACAATCAATAATATTAATAAAAACAATGAAGAATTGCTCATTCGCTTGCAACCATTAAATGACTGATTGCTTAAATGTAACTCCCATCACCCATATACCTGAAATACCTGTCTAGCTAATTATACGAATTCGTTGACAATTTGGCATGTTCTACTCCATGTCCATGTAATTCATCATCATCACCTTTCAAGGTCGTCTATTTCTATTTGATGTTTCGGAGTCATCGGAGTTCGAGAGAAATATTAATTTTTATGTGACTCACCACCACGCTTCAATCAAACACACCTGCTGAAACAGTGACTAATAATTATTAATGTCTGTTAACAACCTAATCTATGAGTTATAAAGAAATTATACAACTTAAGTGACCAACTTTTAACATGTAAAGGACCTTGACCTAACACATAACACATTAACACCTAATCCGTCTATTAAAAATTCTCTGAAATCTAAAGTTTGGCAGTTTCAAGTTTGGCATTTGGTGTTGGCAGTTGGTAAATGGTTAAACCAAATGCCAAATAATCAATTAAATGCATTTTTCTTCTTTTTAACTTACAAAGGCTATCCAAAATCCAAAATCATTCAAAATCTATCCATGGATAATCAACAACTAATTGATAATTTGTTACCTAATGATTAAATTTACTTATATTTAATATAATTTTTTTAGTACATAACTATAATAATGTGTTGAGTATAAATATAATATTATGTTCTACCATGTTCTACATACGTCATGACATGACTGTTCAACATTCATTTTCATTACATGCTATTTTTGATTTGATTTTACCCTTACACCTTACGTATTTTCAGCATTTTGTATTTACAATTTACAATGAACATTTAATGTCCAATCTGTTGTAAGTGTTAATTTATAGAATAATAATGAATAATAATAACAATAACAGGTTTATATAAGAACTATAATTTCAAAACTTTGAACTTCATACTTTGTACTTACAGCATCTGCAGCTTCTTACAACAATAACTATTGTTGATTGTTACCACAATAATCTTGAATCTGATAATCACAATCTGATTTTAATTTCCGTCGTCTCCACACAGAGGTAAATGAATTTTACTGGACAAGTCTGAAAAAGTTAGTCGTCAGTCGTGGCTCATGATGAAATCTAACTGTGACGTTTTCCAATCTGAAATAATCTGAATCAATCGTATCCGTGTTGAATCCTTTGCCTTTGCTAAAACTTTGCTTTATGGTTTCTCTGCAGCAATGGATTGCTTGGATGGAATGGACACTTCTACAAGTTCTACACTTGAGTTGTGATTTCACGTCAGAGAGGAACTTGAACATGTACAATCAACAATCAGCAGGCAGCACACAAAAGAGTTAGCAACCAGCCAGCATCACGTATCACGCCACACTCAACACACCAAAAACGACTACGAAGAAAAGACCACTACGAAGAATAGCAAAGCAAGAAGAGAGTGAACAACTTTGCAGAACTCAACTCAAGAACTTCTATAAAAATCAAAAGATCCGTCCGTCTTTATAATACACACCGCACTGCACTTTATTACTGTGTACAATTTTGGTACTACTACAGGGTTTACAGCTTAGCATTGGAAAAAGTTTCATCGTCTAAAAAGATGATGGGCATTTTTGGTATTTAATAGTTACGTGTAAAACCAGGGTTGCCATTTGTTAGAATTCATAAGCATTTTAAAGATGTTATAATAGCTTTATTTTTATGAAGTATGATTTTAGTATTAAAAATGCAAAAGTACAAAATACAAAAAATAGAAATAATAAAAAATCAACTAAACAGTAAATACCTTCACTCAGTCACTCATGATTTCATGAATGATTGAAGTGCGACACACGCAAAAATCCTACAAAAAATTTAAACCAAAAAGGGAACAAAGAAGTAATATACTTCATGGAAGGGCAACACCCCCCCCCCTTATGAAATCCCAAAAGAGAGGTTATTTTTCATACGAGTGCAACAAACATTTTAGAATGATTCTGTATTTGCCTCAACGCTCAATTTGTTTGCACATTGTACCTGATATTGGGATTTTGTCCCCCCCCCCCACCAATGGAGCAAAATTAAGAACAACTTGAATAAAACTGCCTGAAGATTTTTTAATGATCTGAATTTAAATGTTTTATGGTATTTAATGGTGCATTGAATTGATTACAGGGTGTAATATGGGTGTAATATATGTCTAGCTTGAAAACCCTGTATTATGCAGTTTTTTTATTGCGTAATATTTGCGTTGCGTTATTGTGTTGGATGGAATGGAAGTGGAATGAGACAAAGGATTCTATGTATATTCCATCCAGAGAGGCTCAGATGCAATTACATACAAGTATTTACATACAGAGATTTTCGCATTTCTCTGTTTACATATAATATAATACAATACAAACAAGTGGCTGCGGCTGGTTGTGTATAACTGCAGTGTGCAGACCACGCACAATTAAATATAGACTGTTAAAGATTGTAATTTTAATACTAGGTATTCTTTCTTTGTATTGTAGCATAAATGCATGAACAATTGAAGGAGTCAATCAGGCAATGATAAATTAAATGTGTCGCAGATTCACCATTCAATATAGGAATATTATTATCGCAGTCTGTGGCATTGTGAAGCTATAAAAATTGTCAAGAAATCAACGGACGATCGCAATGTGACTAAATTGTGACTAAGCAATTTTTTGGAAATCTCTTCAGAATAATAAATACACAATTTTACACGAGGTTTTTTCAGGATGATCATCTAATCAAAATAAAACATGAGTGAGCAATTGATTAATGTGTATTTTTGTTTTCCGACACGAATTTGTTGAAGATCTATAATATTTTTATTACAGTACGGTCGTAATAATATGTAATAAGTATACATCGTATATATCTATATATTGTGTCACAAATAAGGACATAAAAATGAAAAACGATGATATAATTTTCGTTTTACACCTTACATACGTTTCCTGTGTATCTCTAAACTAAAGTATAAGTAAATAATTTTTAGTTATGTATTTCGTCTATTATTTGTAACAATTATTATAAACTCAATTTACTAACTCGTTTAATCAATACTTAACTTACACACCGGCAGTTTAGATATTTGGCAAAATATAAAGTTTCACATACAGGAATTAGTGATACTATCATAGTTAATTAGTTACCCCTTTCAAACATTCAACGCTTTACAGATATAAACGAAAATAGAAGCAAAGATAATAAGCTCGAAACTCGAAACAAACTTTAACATTCGTGTTGTTTTATGGCCAATATATTATTTAGGTATTTTAGTATATGGACTGCTGGTCATGGTCGAAATTATAACCTGACACAGCTTTGAAAACCACACACGAATCGTATTAAGGATTCAATTCAATACAACACAAAATGTAACCTTCAAAATGGTTAGCAACAAACAACATAAGGAAGAGCAAAGGTTTAGGCATCATTTTGAAGCTAACACTTCTTGACTAAATAAAAGTTAAGAATACAGGTAAAATCTATATACCTATATTATAAAACATACATACGTTTTTATGTTCAGTTTAAAAAAAATCATACTGAACATCGAACAACAACTACTTATGTTATAATTACCATTTCACAAATTAGTAAAATTACCTTCATACTTATGTGGAAGAATAAATACTTTAATTTTAATGAATGATTAAGTGGTATAAAGTACCCATAATATGAAAAATGAGAATAAAGTGTTTTTCTTTTCCATCACTTATTTCAAATATAATAAAAATTAAGGTCGTTAGATTGCAAATTAATAACTAAGTTATAATTAATCCAAATTGCTTATTTGCATGACATATTTGTATAACATTATATAACTGTCGTGTTTAAGAGATTAGGTACTATGTGAAAACTGTCCATAATAAAACTTTGTTTTCAATTTAACAAACACCTATCAAAATCCTACCTACACTTACAAAATTACATTTTGCTGCTTGTGAAAACGTTATAAAAGTTTTACTAAACTACAAAATATTTTTTAAAACACCTTAACACATTTGTGTTTCAAATGTATCTTTGTTCGGCAATGAAGTCGATTAGGCTTGGCGGTAGCGGCAACAACGGTATTAGATCAAGGCGCACATATTGACGTATTACGAATCGACTTAAGTACAATAAAGACTTTACCTGGAAAAATGAAAATGAAACAGTTAATAAAATGTGTGATTTTTTGGGACTAATATGAGTCTCTAGCAACATGATTATAAATTAAAACTATACCTCAGTAAATCGCGAAATTGGTTTCGTTAAACGGACCGGATATGAAGGACAATCAGATCGGCGAGCTTTAGAGTAACAAAAAATTCCTCCTTCTGAATAAGCTATGGAGTGTTCAATAAGTTCTGCCACGGAAGGAAAACTGTCAGCCTCAGAAGAATAGAAACAAAACTGTCCATTTCTATATTCTATTCGTGTGTGAAGTGTCCTTCCGTTGCTAAAATAAAAGGGTAAATATTGAATTTTGATTGCCATTTATACTTTTAACCTAAGATTTATAAATTATAGAAGATTGAATTGAAATTAGTCTTTTGTAAGCAACAAGATGTAACTTAAACTTAACTTGATGTAACTAACCTGTTGAAACTTAGACTAAGCAAGTAATGATCAGAAGAGGAATCACGAACAACGAATGCGCCGTTGGGTTCCCCTTTTAACTTTTCTTCAGCTTCGTTTTTGGACAAGCCTCCCCAATACCAACCATAATGAAGCAAATCTCCAAGTTCTTTAGTAAGGCACTTTTGCATTTTTGGATGCGCTGCTACAGATGACGAAGATATAGTTGCTTTCTGTTCGCTGTTATTTATAGAATCTTTTTGTTCAAACTTTGTAATGGAGTCTGCCGACGCAATTAAATGTGGATGAACAATTATCACTGGGTCAACCTCACTGTGAACTTGAGAATCATTATTACGATATCCGAACAGTGAGGCTACATTGTCCAATACATTATCTACACTTTTTGACGACTTTAATTGATATCTAGTGCTGGTGCTAATAGATGTTCCCTCACCGGCGATTTCTGATTGTACGGTAGGTGTCTTAGGATTGCCCGTAAGAAAAGACCCTGCAATCAAAAGGAAACTTAGTAATGAAATGATTCTAATGATATGTCATTTTAGCTCTTCGGAGATGAAAATTCAGATACTTTCTTTAATGTTATTCTGCTTAATTATGCTAAAATCTAAGGCAATACAACCATTTTCATAATAACTTATCTGAAAATCTGTTTCTGTATTTTGCTTACCAAAATCAGTTGATTTAGAGTCTACTATTTTAGATCTTTCCCTTCTTTTTTTAAGAAATTTCGAGCGAATAGTGTAAAACAGTCTTATTGCAGGGTTTCGTGATGTTGAGGAGTTGGTTTGATTGTTGGAATTGGTAGTATTTTCGGTAGATAGGCCATACATACTTAGAGATTTATTCGGCACCATTTTAACGCTGCCATCACAAACACTGTCTCCTCCATATCCGTATGGTTCCATAGCCATTGACACAGGACGCTCACGAGGTAATCCATTATCATAGTTTGTATAGTTCGATGGGGAAGAGCTCATCAAGTTGAACAGAGATATTGAGTTTTTTGCTCTATTTGTCTTTTTGTTATTATCAACAGGAACATTTGAAGAAGAAGGGGATGTTTGGTTGATTTGATTAAGACTTTGGGAATTCAAGCTTCGAGTAGAGCTGAGAAACTCCTTTATATTTCTCAGTTTAGAACTTGTACTGTTTTTCTTTTCCATTTTTGCCATGAACAAATTCTGCTAAAATCTCGGATTCCAATTATAAGCCTCCCAGGCAGGTATATACTACCTATATACACGACTCCTCGCAAGTGTTCTAACTGTAAAATGAAATCAAAAATAATAATCATTATTTCAAAATATTTAACAAACAAACGAGTAGCTAATCTGGGCAAGCCGTCGAAACGTGTTATAACCGTAACCTCTCATTACCTCTCACTAAAATAACAGCTGATCAGCTGTTGGGTAATGTAATATCTTAATCGTTATGTAACACAATGTTAAATATAATATTGTTAATTAAGGCAACATTTTTTTCTTTTAGCAACACAGCTTGACCAAAAGTATCAAAAGTAATAAGTTACCTCAATTTTTTGTCACATTTTGGTGTTTGGATTTTAGATGAAGTTTTCCTTTGACGTCATAAGGCGCTTGGTCAGTCTCAACACCCAATGATGACTGAAGCTAAGTACAATCGTCTTCACAATTTGCCAAAAATTATTGAAAAAACTACCAATTTCTTAACTTAAGTCTTAACGATAGAAGAACGCCAAGGCACAGAAAAAGGCACTTTCTATATAGGCTGGCAGCAAACAAACCGGGAACAACTGCGATAAAAGGATATCAAAATGATTAAGTAACAGACAAGAACAGACACCAGATTAAAATTGTATTGCAATTGCATGCATAAATGATAACAACAAACAACAAAAATCAAAAAATTGAACACTATTATAAAACTTATGTTTAAAGTTATTGATCAATTGTTGATTACATTACGATTACGGAAATTACACACACATACAACAATCGAATAATATGGGGGGAGAATCCAAGCAAAAATGAATTTATTTCACACATACATATTTATACATTTTACACACAAAAACACGCT
>JAQFYB010001212.1:0-35441 GCA_034694085.1 Pogonognathellus longicornis
TTCTTAACAAGTTTCCGGCTAAGAGATATTTGATTTTTTCTGGTTTATTATCATCTGTACGGCAGAGTCACCTTAACTAATGAAAATATGCAATATTTTTTCAGTTAAAAAGAATGTGCTTATGGTAAATGTATGAATGTGCATTGCATGGATTAAAAAGAGACACTAATAGTCTCTAGAAAGACATTAATATTATTGCTTAGAGCTTTAGAGTTTAGTGTTACTAATTTTGGTGTTATGTTAATATGAAATTAGTATCATTGCACTCTGTTGGGGACTATTTGTGTAGTTGTGTGTAGAGTGAGCTAATAATATTGTAAATAGTTTGGAAATGATTATGAGGGAGAGATAAGTGTTGTATTGTATTACCTTGCTGAAAGTAATTGGCCTTCCGGACGTAGACACATACAAGGGCCATGAGTTGCAGCTGTGACAATCTTTGGCGTGTGGAGGATGGCAGGGGCAGCAGGTCACGGAGATTGGCAATCTCTCCATTGATCAAGTCTCGGCGAAGCTTGCTCGCCCCTTTTGTTGACTTGTTCGCATCAAAACTACTGAAAGAATCATAAATAAAAAGGCAAACCGATCATTAGCCACAAGTTTCATTAGACATTAAATTAAAGGCATTCCATTTCACTTCATTCGATCCCACTTACTTAAAAGTACACACAACTCATGAAATTGAACAATGAGCATTTTATTGCATACCATACTTAATTCAAATGGGTTGGCTGACTAGTGTAATGCAATACTCGTGCAATTCCTATTATTACTATTAGGCACATGTACATCCTTACTCGTAGGTGAAACTGTAATTTAATTCGACGATTATCATAATATTAGTCATAAATGGCTGATCAACAACGTCATCACATTAATTTCCCTGGACATACGAACCTCCATCATACACAAACTTTAAAACAACAACTCGAGTTTCATACATTACATTCTAACAGACATTTTCTTAGGTCAAATCCACAAATGAGACTACATGTCCCATACATAACATAATAGTAGCCCATCTCATATCAAATCCTATGAAATAATATAACTACACTTAGCTACACAAAGTATGTAGCTTCATGTAAGTACTCCGTCTAAGTGTACTAACATAAGTATATACTTACTCTGAAACTCTCAATGAATAAACTAACTAGGTGCGCTATTAATTTAATTATTTTCAATGCACCTTATACATGGATGATTATTGAGATTGTTGTGCTAACCTGTTCCAAGAATTCAATGGTGTAGTAATTGCCTAGTAATAAAGTCAAGAAATGATATTATGGAATGCAGTAGTCTGAGTAGTGTGCAATATCATTATAAGACAATGAAATTTAATATGTTCTATTCTTTGCTTGGAATGTGTTTAATAATAATTGCATTTGTGTTGTTTAGCCTTTCCATAAGAACAAGGTATGCATGCATATATTATTTAGGTTATAGCTAACAGTTACAGTGTTAACGTTATTTATTTGTGAGATACTTTCAGTCAGCAAAAAGTGAAGGGACTATATCATAAAAACCCTAACATTACATAGTATAACCTAATAGAATTCTAGGATAGGTCTGCTTTCAATAATAATTAATAATTACTCATAAAATATCTCAGTGCATTACATATTCTGTTACACAGGCCATATACAGGTATGTGGTAGAAGTCCTTCTACGAGTATCTCTGCATTACCTTTAAAATGGACCCACAACTTATATTTAGACTGTCAGCAACAATTCAATTTGTCTCTGAGTGACTAAGGTGAGGTAAAGCTATTGTAAAATGTGGATTGTATCCATAAAGGCGGAGTAATAAAACTAATAACAATAATTGGAGCCCTTCAAAAGATCAGAACCAGTTCAGTCGACGATTTCGTTCTCTCTAAGTCTTTCATAAGTTAAGAGATTTTAGTGGTTCCCTCGATATAAAATTTATATTCGACAACAACAACTATGTACGATGATGTGGTATTTTGTGTAACATGCAATACAAGCGTCTACCGAAAACTAAAACAACGTCTTGTTCCATGTACTACACGTAGACAGACGCCGAATGTGAGTCGAGCGACTATGCTCTTTGAGTAAATTAAAGGACGGTATATATCAAATCATAATGTAATGCTCAAAATGTTTGTATTTCTGTACACTAAATAAAATTCATGGTTTATCCCCCATGTCTACATATTATAGTATTTTGTGTATGAATTAGTATTAGAGAAAGCTTTTCACTTTTTCTCTCCGATCAAATTCTTGGAAGCTATTTATTACAATCGGAATTTTTTCTGGCTGATGATTATTATTCAAGTTAGAGGATTACGACATGGCAGTAGGCCTAAATTAGATTAACAATCGAGTCGACTTGAAAAGTTGAATGTGGATGAATCTATAAGCCAGAATGCCAATCTCGCCTTGTCTTCGTCTTCATTGCTTGGCTCCTTTAAATTGGTGAAATAATTGCACCTGACTTGAGTAGAAAAAAAGATTCTTTCTCTCTTTCCTGAATGTCTGAGCATGGTTCATTTATTTTCTGTGTGTAGTATACAGTGGACTGGGAATGGATGAAATAGCTGCCTACCTTGGTCTATTATTCTAGTATACCGTTTAAAGGCATAGATTATACATGGATGTATGGAATATTCTCACTATACCAACATTTCACCGTGGAATACCTGCATACCTGACTAAATACGTACATGAATATTCAGAGTTGCTTACTAAACGCGCTACGTAATCCAAAATTTATCTTTATATGCATGTGTAACCATCTCACTTGTAATATCCATTAGCGGCTGCTGTGAATCAAGTCTAACTTTAGTAAAGGGTAATTTTCTCATCATTTAATTCCACTGTGTTTTCTACTATTAAAATGCTGTCTGTAGTCTGGGAAGTTTTTTCTCCTTTTGAAATGTAGTGCAGGTAACTCATTCCGTTTGTTAACTATTTATGTACGAGTTTTATATTTATAGATAGCTTTAAGTAGGTAAAGTTAGCTCTGTGCATTATAATTCTGGCAGGGAAAGACGTATTGTCAAATGTCACTGACTCAACTTTATTCTGTTTTGCTTATAAATACATTTCCAGCTGGAAGCAATGAAATTATGTAGTAAGAGTGCAAATGAATTGCAATTTAGTACACTAAACAGTGATTCGGGACTGTCGGGACAATGAACTTTGCCCTCACTAAAATTTTCAGTGAGTTATAAAGGTACGACGCTGCTACAAGTGCAAAGTCACTTTTAAATCCATATGATAACAGAGTACCTAATAAATACTAATAAACAACTGTGGCAATATAATATATTGAGCTAAGGAGGAAACAGTTAAGCTGCTGGGTGACACAATCTTGATTCTATAAATATAACGTTAAATATTTCATGAAAAATGATATCCTATTACTATAAAATATGTCAATGCTTTGTATCGTATGTCTATAACACTTTTAAGCATTATTTCTTCAATAATAGGTACAGTCTTTATCAGATTTTACGACTGAAATGGAATACTAATGGCAGATCTCGCAATAAAAGAATATCTGCGTCGTCTCGTCTATTGATCTTGACTTGTCATGTAAACGACAGATTTTTTATCTTGGTAGTTTGTGCAATATAAAAAGTTGTATAATAGGCTCATCTTCATGAGAATACGCATAATATTATTGTCATTATTATATTAATATACTCCACCGTTGCGTTGTATTGAAATGAGAACGGAGAGGACAAGAGAATAAAAGATTTTGTGTGGAGAGACGAGACAAGAATTGCACATGAAATTACCCAGAGTAAAGTATCACACGATTACAGGTACTCACTCATGTACTTATACTTTTTATACCTCTATATATAATGCACATAAATACCTCATCTCTATATCCTTTCATCTGTTATGCTCACCTTGCCAGTACAGCTATAGAAGTAGTGTATGTGTACGTACAGTGTACAACAAGCAGGTGCTGTAAAAAAGAGTAACAGCGCAAATAATGTTGGATTTCAAGGGAAAGTAGATAATGTCAAAACGTCAGCATAGTAAATATACCTGTACCTACCTACCTATAAATGTATAGGTACCTGTCTATGTAAAGTACGTGCTGTACGTGTATAAGTATATAGTGGTAGTAAATGCGTGTATTATTTTGTTGAGAGCAGTCTTGAGAGTGGATGGTATGAAATGAGATGGTTTGGCAAGCTTACTCACATCCATGTCACATCAAAGAAGACGAAAAAGTTATGAGAGTTCTCATCATAAGACGTGTACTGATGTAGTAAGTGATGTACATGGCACAGACAGAGGGGAAGAAGTTTTTCAGGATAATAAAGGTCGTGCGACGGGACTATGACACAAAAATTGGACAATAAAAAACTCATAAAGTCTCCCAAATTTTTCTTCTCTTCCCCCAAGGAGTTGACAGATTTTTTATGGCTGAGAGACAGCCGTCAGCATTTACTCGTCGTTTTAACTTCATCTTAGTTTTTAAACTCACATTAGAACTTCTTACACTCAACAACAACTTAGCCTTTGGTTACCTTCGAATAAAAGTCGCATTGTGTTAGTTGAGGTTGAGACTATACCACTTGATTGCCAGCTCTTGTTGCTGTTTTGTCTTTTCAATACAATGAAATACTACAATATAATACTATGCTCCTTATGTCTGCACTAAAGCTCTTTTAAAGATTATCTGTGTAGTTGTAGTGTAGAAGTTCAGAAATAATGCTTGCGGTTCCTTGTTCGGTCGGGTGGTGTGGTGTAATAAAATTATTTTAAATAAAGAGTACATACATGACAAAATAACTATACGAATTAGAAAGAGAGACTCAAATACTAACTTCGGAGTGTATGGCTTATGTATGTAGCTACAAACGATGTGTACAATATACACCTAGTGCTACAAATACTACTGTACTGTGTGTGACTTGTGTATACGACTACCGATCTTACATTCCTTCCTTATGGCTAGAAGGCCTACATCATGTAATTTTGTAAATGTAAATGGGTACGTCATCTACTACCACAATGCTTGCGTTTAAAGCATGCAGTATTACTATTGTTATGATTGTTATAGAATGCATTGTATTGCTTATTGCGCTCTTGGTGAATAATTATTGCCGTATGGTGTATAGAGTTAGAAAACACAAAGACATGATATGAAGATGAGATGCATTGGTATGACGATGATTATGATGAGAGACTAATGACGAGGATGAGGGAAAAGAATTCAGCCAGACATTTGCTTTTACACTCATATCCCAGAAATATGTTAATGGCTTGTGGTAGGCGAGAAAGAAGCTCATTTAAGACATCCACAAACAAATTCCCGTACAAGTAAATGAAAACTTTATGTAACAAAGTATTAACCTCTAACCATCCAATCTTACACAGATACGCATACCGAACTTCACACAATATTGTAGTATGAAATTTTTCATGTACTATTATATCAGTTCATATTAGTTGTCTGCATATAATGAATGCACTAATATGCATACATGCACGGCAAATGTGTAATATAATTACCTATACATTTTCATTTTGTCTTGTAACACAGCATACGTTGTTCTATAAAGTGTTCTAAAGAATACAACCTGTTAGTTACGTCTGTTACACCAAAGCAGACCGGAGAGGAATAATCAAAACACTGATATCACACACAATGAAACAGCATGTAAATTACACCATGGTAAAAAAAACTTAAAACGCGTGCTATAAGGCATCACAAAGAATACTTTCAAATTCATAGCTTATTTTTAATGAGTGTACACGCAGTAACTACACAACTGTAACTAACGTTTAGTCATTCGGTATTTAAAATTTTTCTAACCTTGTTTTAATCCTTTAACTTTAATTCTTCTTGTCATCTCCTGCAGCTATTACGTATTGCTATTAATCTATGTTATAACATTTAATGCATTATTCCAATTTGCAATAAAATTTACGTGTAAAATTGAAATTCGACATTTCAGTGTAGATAGAAATTCACTTGAGCAATAAAAATGACCTTAGCTTATAGGAGGTGTTATTTATACTGTAGAATTTTTGTAACAAATTCCAGCAGCAGTCTTTTAATATTGTTGGATAATCGTAGGCTTATATGATACAGTGTAGCTATTTGGTGCATACATATTTGACATACCACATGTATTTACAGAACACGTGCTACAGTATTTGTAGAAGAATGGAATATGCTCACGTAATTCTTATTACATGATTATATCTGAAGAAGTGCAATTCGAGGAAAATGATCTAAACTAGTAACAAACCATAGGAGGTGATAGTATATAGTGTGGTGGATGTAAACTCGTATCTTATTTTCTATTGTATCTCTTAATAATGCATGAACGTACGTGAAAGATTGAGTTTTTATCGTTCAGAAAATAGTGTTGTTGTTGTTGTGGTGTGCCGAGGAGACGTCTTGGCAGAAGTCAAGATCCACACACACACAGGCGACGAACGTCAATAAAAAACTATTTTTTGCCATTGAAATCTAAAAACCGCAAAATTTATATGATTTGGTGGGATGCCAATGTAATGCAGCGCAATAATGCAGCGATCCAAACTATCTCCATGTATCTCATCTATATACATACACATAGAATTTTTGACCATTCAAGGCAACTATTGTGTATTTCAAAGGATTTTTAGTGTAGTGGAGTAGGGTAGGTATTTAGAATTAGGAGTGTGAGTGAGTGTGTAGGTATTTGAATTCAAGATTCTTCAACGTAACATAATATAACATAACATTAAGTAGGCACTTGCCTATAATATTCCTGTAGTATTCTACATAGGTACATGTATATATATCCTGTATCCTACCATGCAAGATGAATATCAATAGAAAACGAACGCAAATCAAGTACAATATTGAAATGCAGAATGCTGTAGTTTACTACAAGTCTTTAAAGCCAAGCCTCTCTCTGTCTGTTCAACATTACTCGTACAGAAAAGAAATAAAGTTTCGATACGATACATAACATAATGGCATAACACATGGGAGCACTTACGGCCCACAACCAACAAACAACCAAACATTGGCATTGGCATCATTAGCATCATCTTACTCGTGTAAAGATGCTCTTTCAGTCATCTCAAACCAAGTCCAGTCAATTCACTCAGACACACTGATTTCATCTCTATCAACCACTAGATATTTATTATACACACATATAAGCACACACCACTATCACATAATAATATACCTAGCGTACTTCTATCAAAAACGCCACTACATGCATAGGCACACCACACTTTGTATGAATATTATACCAACTACCACCTATACATACACCAATACGCAAGGATACAATGTGTATGTGTACTGCAAGAATACAAAAATATTTAAAATCATGTAGTAAGCTCAATAATGTAAAGAATGCTGCTATGTCATGTGGACTGGACTAGGACGAGTGTGTGTAGTATAAACTGTACATAAACGTTTCTCTGATTGTTTGACGATCAGTCAAGTCAACTTTAAAGAACAAGTCAAGTCATATTACGGATAAAAAGAGTTAAACATCCTCATACACTCTGACTACTACTACAGTAGTAGCATCCATTTACTAATACTCTATGTATATCACCATCTCATCATCACCAACAAAACACACTTGACTGTCTTGACTCAAGTCCCACACAAGTACAAGTACATACTAGTAGCAAAGTAAAATTCACCAGCTTGGTTGCACAGTACAAAATCTATACATTTTTCGATATGATTTTCTAATACTTACATAGTGTGTAGTAGAGCATGGGAATGGGATACAATATACATACAATTATACAATTGACATTGTATTGAATACAGATACAGACGTGCATAGGTATTGAGCCCACTTAGGAATTCTACACATAATATTTGTTGTTTACGGGTATTCATGTTGTGCTGATGCCTGAATTCACACATGTACGCACATATAATATAGAAATGCTCATTCAGCATGGTTTTACAGTATCTGTACTAGTGGTGCAGTTTGATGTTGTATCACTCTAGAGATATCTTATACACTGAAGAGCCACAGGGAATTTTCTTTTGCCTAATCTCTGACAAAAGGCCAGCAGATGAGACGAGCACACAAAGTTTGACACTGACATACGTTTTTATGCTGTATGCTAAGAAAGAGTTAAGTGAATGAAGTCTTTTAGCTCCCACTAGTAGTACACTACAGATACAACTACTACACTATACTATCCCTCTAGATACTTCTTCCCAAGACCAACTTTTCTTCCTCATTAGAAAAACATAACTAAATAACGAATAATATAATGCATCATAAGTAACCATCCAGTAGTGCTGTGTCTTGCCCCCAACAACACAACTCTATTTAGTAATAATGTTATATAATAGCAGTGTGTGTATGCCCGACAGAAAAGTTGAGTTGTATTGGCTGTGTGTAGTGTACAAATACAAATATACATATATAGTGAAAATAAGAAACGAAACAGTGTACATATATTAGGATTTTGTTTTGTCGATGTTTAGCTCTAAGGTTTGTGTGTATCTTTCAATTGTATAATATTAAACAGTATGGAATATAGAGATACTAGATAGATTATTGCTAAGTACGTACATGGACAGGGAAAATAGTTGTAGTGTGTAGTTTGGTAGTGCAATGTAAATGTAAGTAAGTTATTCTAGTCTGAGGCAAGAAAGGCCAGTAACTATGTTGTGTTGTGTTCGTATGACTCGACACAAAATTCTTTTGACCACTTGCTAACTGAAGCGTTTATGCTACGAGACACCTTCATACAACCAGTGATGAATTCTTCATTTATTTTTGTTCAATATTATTATTTATATATTTGATGTGTTACCAACAAGAAGTATGCACTAAGAGAGATGAATCCATGAAACCATATTCTTATTACGACTCTCTTCTGCAACCATAAATACATAGCAGAGCTACCTTGTTTTCTTTATTGTACACGATTGATGTGCTACCTTAAAATTAAACAAATAATTACAATAATATCCTCGCCTATCTTCATTCTTATATCCTAATATTTAATATTTACAGTGTAGTAAGTAGGTAGTATGTTTTGCTTTGATTTGTTTGTATACATACCATCAAGGATGGTTTTGAAACTTTGAAAAAACTTCTTTTTCTGGCACTCCTGCAGTGTTGTTTCTCTCTGAGTAAATACATTCTGTAGAAATTCTACGTTACAATTAGTGATTAGTAGTAAGGAAGAACCTTACAAGCACATTGTTATTGTTTGCCTTTTAAATTCAATAGTTTTGTACACCTGCATCTTCTTTCTTTACCTCATCTTTACAATTCTACAGGATTATAATGAAAAATGTTTAAAAAATGTAAGAGATTGATGCAAACTTTGCAGACGCGTTCCTAAATAGGATTAATAGTAGGCAGAGTGTTTGTGTAAAAATACTATTTTATCTTTAGGGGAACACTAATCTTCAGAATTTATTATTTACTATTTTTCAAAGATTCGATATTTAAAGAGAATGGTTGTTATATATTTGAAAAATGCCAAAGTGTAAAAAGTAGGATCGCTTGCAAAGCACAGGTCAAGGTGTAAATTTTGAAGAATTAGGTTTCTCATTAACACCTTCCTTTGTGCAAGTGCTCCGATTTCTTTTGCCTTTCAGCGCTAAGTAATTTAGTCTGCACTTCAGTTACTCTTTACACTTTATTACACATACAAAGTCCAAAGCTGCAAATCAGAGTGTTTAAATGAACGTATCGTATTTTTATGTAGCAATTGAAAGACTATTTTAAGAAGGTGAATTGTAAAGACAAAAGATACTAAAATTCATTTAATATTTCTATTCACAATATTTACATCTCATTTAGGTTTTGTGTGTGTTTATTGGCTACTTACCAACAACACACATTTGGTTTGAGAGTGTTGGTGCGTATTTCCATTTTTATGAAGCTGTTTTATGATTACTAACTTAACCTAAGCTCACTTACGCCTATATAGCATTTTGTTTTGAATTTGAGATGAGAAATGAACATAGGATCTGCCGTAGGCTTTTAATTGCTTCGCAACCTTACACATTACTCAAACTCGTCTCAACTTCAATCTGGCTAATATATCCATCTACCCTGTAGAATTTTTTTCCTTTTCTTTATTCTTGCCCGTACAATCCTATTCTGTGCTGCCTACCTTCCACACACTGACACTACGACTACATGTGTTTATCATCTAATTTTTAATATTGAAAATTCATCTCCGAGCAATGCTTTCCACACCTCCGCCTCCTGAATCTAAGTTATTACACTACTACATACTACTACTACAAAGCTGTTTTCTTACATACACTGTAAACAGTCTAACTTATTATTACTGTGAACCTAACTACGTAGGTACCATATATGTGGATTACACAACTACTACCATTAGATCTCACCCGAAACGTAAATTTTTTATGAATGTTGTATTCTTTTTATAATTCCAAACACACATACACATCTGACTGATTGTATATATTACATTACACTAAGCAAACAAATACTTCCCTGAGGACATTCAATCCAACTCAACACAATTTACTAATAAACTGCAACTGCCTATCTTCCATTACATTTATTAGTACATAATATACATAGGAATAATGCATGTAGGTATACATACACAAATACAACAGCTTAGGGTGGGATGATGCGATGAGGTGATGGCAATAAGAAAAGAGCTCTTAGGTATTTGTGTGTGTACACATCATATGCAAACAAATAATAATAAATACATAATAAAAATAAAGCCGACAAGGCAAAAGGATCGTTGAGAGTTTGTGAAGTGAGGTGATGAAATACTCTCTGCCTATTAATAAAGGTCGGCCGCGCTAATGTGTTACGAGAACTACGAATCGATTAATTCTGATGTGATGGAAATGTGACTGAGTGATGGACTCACTTCTTTTCACTTCACAAGCCTTGTCGTCCTAGCTTCCATGCACTTCAACTACACAGCCTTTATTACATAACAATAATAAACAAAATCGCCTACAGAAACCTCTTGAATGCTACTCTATTCCTATTATTATAATTATAACCACTATTAACTTAAATGCATCAAATTGTGTATCAATTAATATCATACCTATAATCTACAGCTTATTATAAACATCTTTCATTGTTAGTTGTGTCTACACCCTCAGGTTACCGCCTATACATTTATATTCACTAAGACGGATGCAAATACAACTCAAATGCATTAAGAGTGTCTAAAGCAGTAAACTATAATATTATTTTAAAAGCTCAATAAAGCGTAGCTAGTGCGGAGTACCTATAGAGTTAAGAATGCCATACGGACATTTGTATCTGTATTATTAGTGAGGCTTATTATTATTTTCAGCATTGGTCTTGGGTTTATGGAGATGAAGTAAAGGCCAGTTTTTTGCTCAGAAGGAAAATCAATGTTGGCATTCTGTAGTAAATAAATGTAGCTGTTGTGCTATTCAAATCTTTCTATCAAATTCGTATTGCTAATGCAAATGATGATTGGAAATGAAGGATGATGATGGATGAAGCAGTCACACATATATCTGAAGATGCGGTAGGTACTGTGTTACACGTAACTATACAGATTTAAAAAGACAAGTCATACTACAGGGGAATAAAAATTTATACCTATACAAGTATTATAAACATAGTACCTTGCCTAGTACCTAGTTAATGCTAAAGAGAATACTGTGTTGGCCAGCAAAGCAACTTGTTGACTTGAGTATTTTGCTCAATGAGCAACTCGAATCAATATTAGTAAGAATAAGCAGAAGCATTAAGTCAGTTTATGAATTCCTTTTCATTCATTCATTCAATACTAATACCTATACATATACTTTGTTCCTTCAGTCACTTTACGATGATTACCGATGTCTTCTCATCATTCTGATTGATATGTAAAGAAAATAACAGGCAGTGGATTCCTTATAAGGCATATGCTAACAACATATACTGCTACAACAACAACGAAATCTCTTAATACGTAGGTTGTCTCAATTAAATCCAAGAACAAAATTTTAATTTGCAAAATTCAAGCTAATAAACCAACTAATGTGACTTAGGCATAAATTATATCATGCAATAAGATCTTTAATTGAGTTCTACTAAGAATAGCTATATGGCATGTTTAATTAAATCCATTGAATTACAGAAAAGTACTTTGTATGGATTTGTTGCATTTGTATCCAAATTGCTGTGTAGGTACATGTCTATTAGTATTGAGAAAGGTAGAATCACTGAACACGCAATTTTTACAAAGCTGCTTGAACAGGGAAATAATACACGTACATAGTTTCATGTTTCATAGGAACGTAGATAAGCATTATTATTAAACCTCTGTTCATTCATTCATTCATATTTTGCAGGTTTAAGCGTACTCTACACAGATAGTACATGGCAGATTATTGTACACTTCGCTTTATACAAATACTTACTACATAGACACACACAGCATAAACTATTCGCATGCTCAATACATAATGACATACTAGGAGTAAGTTTACAGTGATGGATGTACTATTGCCAATTCTTCATACGAACTGAGCAACTGACATGACATGGCCATTGCCATTCCCTTTTATTTATAATTGAAGTTGGCTACAGCAAACACATCTGTCTGAGTGTACTCTACACAGACTCTGCTTTCAGGTATATGAAAATATCGAATCATTAGCAATGCTCAAGTATTTCTACTGAAGTATTTATTGCCTTTTTTAGTAACTTATGTTGTATTTTGTGGCTATAGGGTTGTGTATAATAAGCTACAATAATAATGGACACTCTTTGTCCATTTTGAGTGTTGTTCTCACAAGCATTTTTTCTCCAATCGTAATGTATGGATGGTGAGTAAATAAATATAATTAAAAAAATAATGTACTTACTGATCTACTGCTAGAATGCTACCACTATCATAATATACTACTTTGTTGTATATATGTGTAGGTATGTTAGTTAAAAGCTGACTGAGTCGTCATTGCATAAATAGTAGTGTAGTGTGTGCTAGTATGTAGTAGTCTTCAATACATGAGCAAAAGAAAAGAAAAACAAAGTCTCATTGAGATAACAACAAGGCAACAAATCCGCAAATCTTCTATCAATGAGTTAATATCTATTTTGGTGAGGTAAAAAATCGTTTGCAAATCTACTACATGGACTTGCTGCTATGACGGTGTGTTGTAAGATTATAGCTGCAGCTTTGTATTATTTGCGTGTACATTGTGTATTGTATAATGCATATAAGTGAGAGAGCGTGGGGCAAAGCGAAGAGTTCCGGCTCTGGTTCAGTCAGTTCACTGGTCTGGTCTTCTGGTTAGTCAGACAACAGGGATTTGTAAGTATCTTATTGTATTGTAATGTGCATTAGACAGCTAACTAATATTATAGCCATACGCAGGTATTTGATGTTTTCTTGGCTTGTACTAGAATTACTTTGCTTTGCTGTTCTGTGTTAGCTTCAGGCTTCAGGGTCGCTCAGTTAACTTGTTGCTTCAAGCACTACAGTTTATGCCTTCCAGCCTTTTGTAATTTGTACATTACGTTTGTTCTAAGCTTCAACATAGTACATACTTTGTTTACACTAAGCACCTTCTTTTCCTTATGATATGATGTCTGTAGAAAATCCCAATGCTTACGTCTACTACTTACTTACTACTTCTACTACTATTACACTACCGAAAACAGAAAATCGTCCAAGTTCAATCGTATACACTAATATACATACATTATCATTCTACACACATTTAAAATATCCATTCCAACATAATATGTATTATATTATATTCATACATAAATATATAGAGGCAATAGTTTGTATTGAATTTGCTCGATTACGTTATCTTCTGAAAAGAGCCTGTTGTGGTGTCCCTACCTACAACAGCGAACATAACCAACAAATTTACAAACAGGTAGACTATTTACATTTTACATCCTAAAAGAAGATAGTAAACCAAGACGACTACTCCACACACACATATTAGTATACTGACACTACTGACTGCACACAACTATAGAGATGCACCTTACACCAACATCTTAAATACTTGGAAGTGGCTTGATGGCAATATTAGTGTGTATTACACATATATGTGTATAGAATATACATATGTGTAAGATGTTTTTATATATAGACGATTTGAAAGACCGGACCATAGCAAAAGACTGAAAGGAGAAGACTTTGTTAGCTGTGGCAGTCGGCCTGGTCTTTTGCTGGGTGATATGAGAGTGATATGATGATGATAAAGAAGGCAAACTCATAGAAGACGAGTCTGACTTGACTTTTGCTTCGTTTCGCTTCTCTGTGAGTGTGGTGTGATGTGATACAATGTGGATTTGCTATTGCACCAGGAATATATGCAAGTATTGGATATATAGACACCAGAATGCATGCAGACAGTACTAGCACACACTACACACAATACAAGTTACTCGAAAACTGGATATAGAGATAGATTCGTATGAGAGGGGCAGAACTAAACATTACATGCTACATGACGTAACTTTCACATCTCACCAGGTTCACATCACATCATTTCACTTTACATCCTCATCCTGATTCTCAATCTGACTCAATCTACGTCCATTTTTTAATAGGGACGGCTGGCTCTACTCTGGAGAGAATGTACTTTATGTATCTCTCCGTAAAAATCTAAATACCGGCACCGGCTCTCATTCTCATCGTGGCTCATACTACACATACTACATACTACAAGTACAATTACTACGTACAACTTTAAGTGTCTATGTGCATTGTGAGAAACACACTTTGAACAATGTGTTTAATCGTAATATTGTAAGTGTAAGTAAGATAGAAAAACTATGTAGGTATGCAATGTGCTCTCTGTGAACAAGGATTCTATAATATAGGTGACGTGCCAGCCGGGTTTCTTTTGGTCTTATACTCTTTATTATGGTATATTGATAATGATAATAATATTATTCATCTCATGCCATCAAATCCAGTTTACTGACTCCTGAGTAGAAATTAATAGTAACTCAATGCATTCTTTTGTAATAGTTCAGCATTAGTTGTGGCTGTGGCGATGATACAATACAATACACAATCCACAACCAAATGCAATGCATCATAGTGGTAATAAGTACTACGTAGTTTACAATATACGCATTCAATGAAGTGTTCTGGTAACTCATCAACCCATAATTTCATATCTTCAACATAGTACTAGCTATAACATGTTATACGGGTAGAGACAGGTACCTATGTATAAAATACATTTACTTCCATTAGACAGTTCTATAACTAGCAAACTAAAAATTACTACATAATATAGGCGTAGGTACCATATGAATTACTTAGAATCAGAGTGGAATAAAAAGCTACAAGAAAATAACAAGAGTACTATGCAATGTAGTAGTACCTACTTTAATATTAGTTGTTCACTTTGTTCACTCTCTATAGGGGGAAATTGTTCCAGATAGTTTTTTGCTTTGATTCGTCATCCAAACTCTCATTATTATTAGGTATTATTATTAAATCGGCGAGTTTAATTTAAATTTGAATTAATTCAAGCTTATCTAATTAGTTGAAACAATTCATAATGAATGAAAGAGACAAAGAAACTTGATGCATTTAATCCTCACACACAACTCCCATCGACAGGAAGAAAAAGAAGTGGATTGAAAAGGAAAAAGGAAGGTTGAGATAATTACTATCACTCACAATATGCAAGCCATACCATTCATTTCTCAGCTCCCCGTCTGCGTCTAATGCGAACACAATTCACAAATGACAATTCAATTCACACACAGTACATTACAATGGGATTGCATTCAATTCCAATTTTATTCAACAACGAATTACTCATAGTATAAGCCTTTGGATGCTGTGCTAATAATTTACTGCTGCTGCCAATACAAAAGAGACTTTGCTATGGTTGCTACACACAATGCATTATACTCCTTCACTTTACAGCTACTATATTACAACTACTGAATCTTTTACACTACTACTGGGACAGTGCTAAGTATTAGTATTGCTAAGCTAATCATGGTTTAGTATTCATGTGAAATCAATGCAATCTGTTACGGCTAGGTATATTGTGTCTGTGTATTGCATACATGTACAGAAAGAAAATCATTTAATTCGATTGAAATGCATTACTACACTTACTCTATTGTTGTGTGTAGACATTTTGAACAATTCAGACATCAGAGGAACACATAATACAATTACAATATTCTAAGTCATAAGTTATTTAGCCAAAGCTATGATGTAGCAATTGGCATGGCACAAAACAAATTAAAGCATAGACACATATAAGTACCATGTTGTTTTCAATTGGATTGGATGGGAATGAATTGAAGATGTACAAAGGACGAGAGTTTATGTAGTCTCGAGAGATTATGTGAAATAGATAGGATTGATTTGATTTGTTGTTTTGCTCTCGATTGAATGGCTGGGATGGAGATGAGTGGTGAAAGAAAATAAGGCTCGCAGAAATTACCTGTCATTTGCCCTTCCTCGATTTCAAATTCGAAATGAACTTTAAAAGTCGAGCATACACACACCAAACAGAACAAACTAATAAATTCCATAAACTCACTTGTCAGATCTTCTATGTGCAAAGACTAAGAAGGTTTTCGTTCCCCATTTCTTGTCACACTCAAATAACAGTCAATACTGTGTAGTAATAATAATAATATCAAGCCATATATAATATCTGTAGGTCTGTAGAAACTGTATTTAAGATACATGTAAGAATACATTTAAGATACATGTACATGTATTTAAGATACATGTAAGTTAGTGTGGTGTGTAAAATTATATATTGCGGACTCGTATACCTTTGATCTGAAAGGAAGCAATCACATAGATTTCTTCAAAGATCCACAGGATCATGAACATGACATGAAAAGAACAAGAACAGACTTAACTCTGTGGACTAACACATGGCAAGACTTATTTCGAAAGAAAAAAATTTGATTTCACTCTCACTCACTTACTCAGTCTTGGGGCATCCTGAGTAGAATTGCAATTTACCCAACTCATTTATAATAAAGCGTTATGTATTGTGATAGCACTAACAAATTAAAGGTTTTAATGAATCATGCTATGTAGAACACGTATGTGTGCTTACCTATTCATTACATCAGTACTTGTATGAATCTAAATGCTTTGTAACCTTATAGATGTTCTATGGCTATGAAATATCATGTACAGAGTTTAAAAGAATTACAGCAATCTGCTCTGCGTATGTGTATCAAAATGATACACATACGAGAATGTCTGATAGTGTTATAGTGTAAACGGGTTCGGGGTAAGTGGTGTAGTGTGAACACGTTGGATTGTAATATGTAATCTGAAATAATTGAATGTATCTGTAATCTTGGCACAGACTCACAGTTAGTGTGTGTATTGCGTAGTAGTGAAACTATTAGTTATTACTTACTTATACATACGTAGAATTGTCCAGCTCTGACTCTTGTTGAAAGTACGCATTCACTCGTGTCCGGTTATTTATACACATTGTTACATTTGCATTACATTACACAGCAAAAATCGAGTTCTTCGAAATGGATGGTGAGTGAGGCAGACGGGATTTGCCCTTTCACAACAAGTGAATCAATAACTATGACTTTGACTATAAGGTACTTACATACTGTTGGACTCATGAGGATAATAATACATAAGTATTTGCATGCACATGGGATATGATTATAACATGTTGTAGATATGTCAGTGTAGAAATAATATTGTATTGAATTAATTATACAGAGATATCTAAACATCTGCATATTATAATTCACCCAATACATTCACGATCTCATAATTGCAATAAATAAATATCGAAACGATGTTTTTTCTGATTAATGACATTTGTGTCTTTGAGCTCTCAGTCAGTGAGCGTTTTACAAAGAAAATAACATTTCTTCGCATATGTCTCACAAGAAATTACTACGAAAATGTAAGTTTTTCATTCTCACAGACTTGAAGAACACTGCAAGCCTCTGCGCTTTGCAGATGCATCATGCATCCCACCGACCGTCTAGTTACATAGGAATTGTCGACAAATGGCCTTTGGATTGGAGAGAGAGACAGAGTGGAGTCGGTTCATGGGAAAAAACTTCGAGTGAATATCTGTATTTCTCAAAAGTGAGTAGTGGTAGTTGCTGGTAAGTAGTGAGTTGCTCTGTTGTGGAGAAGTATGTTGTATGAGATGGCATGGAGTAAAGAGCCGAGTAAACTCATCCAGATGAATAGAGTACATGCATAAGATGTGCATAGACACTCCATGGTATCAAAATCAAAAATTGACGACTTTACATTGGTGGAATAAAAAATGAAAAATAATAAGGATTTGGCGCTTGTAACATGTTTATGGACTTGCTCCTCGCCAGGACGTCGAAAAAGAAGAGTAGGTACGTGCATTGCAAACAGTCTCATCTCAACTCTTCCTTCAATCTTCAATACACATCACTTGGCTTTACTTGACTTTCTCATCGCTCTGTCTCAACGTCTCCACTCTTCATTCTGACTCAGTCTCTCTCTCTCAACTCTCAACTATAACAAACATAGCACCATAATACCTCAACCAACTTCACCTATCTTTAATATCCAACCTAACTCACTAACTAAAACATTTTATACTACTCATCTAATACATTCTGACTCAGTTGTTGCAACCCCGGCCTACCATTCCACACTACACTTATTACAAACATAATACAAGCATAATTGTATGTGTGAGAGAGATACACAACTTAAATTTGTCTTACATACCTTTACCTATATAATAACTAATACACTATCTATAAGAATTTTGAGTCAAACTTAGAATTAATATTCTTCTTTAGTATCAGGTTGTTTCGAGTGCACTACGGCACTACATGCAGTGGCAAGAAAAACATCACAATTCGAATGCTTTCGATCTTGTAAAAAGAAAATCATTGAGACGAATTTTCGGAGCTTTCTCAACTGACTCATCTCTAGTAGTTTACTATTTGTATTTAGTACGCAACACAATTCTTTGTACGTAGTAATCGAATACCTATATTTATACTACGTAATACTTGATTCATCTTTATCTGGATTTCTTTTAACATAGAATTGACTATGCCTACTTTGAAATATTATTTACAAATACAGGATACAGGTATTATCAATGTGTATGAATCGCAGGAAGAAGTTTTGGTATTACCTACTTAAGTATTTGTATTTTATAAGCACAAAATAAATACAAATTATATTCATACAGATATTTACTATATTAGTGCATTTCCATATCTACAACAATCTAGGCAATAATGTGATAAACTTTACAATGCTAGAGTAAAGAGTAGGCAGTTATTGGAAGGTAGGCTGACTAGGCTGTACGGGTAGGAGTATAAAATAAATGAAGAATGAAATATAAAGGCTCCACTGATGATCACATGAGAGAGCATCTTATTTGTAGGGAATAAGAACGAACTTGACTGTTGACTAATCTCAACACTAAAGATACCTTAGAAGAATATTCCTCTGTTAATAAGAATTAAATACCCTGGGATGGTCTCTCTCTTCAAGCTACAGGCTTCAATGCTAAACTTAAATTAGAGATTCCCCTTCCTAAATCTCAGCAGTATATATCCGAGTATGCTTCTTGTATAAAATACAGACAGATACATACTACACGTTTATTTACCAACTGTTCAATATCTGCTGCAATACAAATGCAACACTATTTCTATGCTTATTTCCTAGTCCATATTAAACATAATATTTCAGTATGCATAATATCTATAATATATCTAACAGATTTTTCAGCTTTCATTGACTCTGTACATTGCACTCACCTATTTAGTTGGAGCACACAGGAGGATTCACCTGTCTCTGTGTGTAGTTCTATGAATATATATGTAGAAAGGAATAAGAATACAAATGTAACATAATTTCCAGATAAATTAAAAATCAGTTTTTTATTTACTCTTGTGAGCAGAGAATAAAGGTTCCGCACTTCTTTCCCTCTGATCAGACAACTCAATTAATAATTCACCGTGTGGTCATCATCATCGCTAGACAAATGCAATCATAAAATATTGATATTTTCATATTCATACAATCTATCTGCCCCCGTCCTTCCTTAATATATTGAGATATTCTTTATCCTTCCAATTCTCACCGTATGAGTATGTTAGTATTATGCATAGTAACACACAACAGAACTCTTTTTCGTTCTTTGATAATAGTAATATATTATAAGCAATACAAATAACACACAATAACACTATCCTACATTACATTGTTGTTGTTGGGAGTTGCTGTGCTGTGGTAGATGGACTCGAGTTAAAAGTTGGTCCTTTTCCTTAGCATTTAACTGGATGCAGATAAAGATGAAACATTTTCCCTTGAAGCCATTCCTTGTCTCACCTCCGCTTTAACAACTCTCTATGTATCTATCTGTAAGAGCCAGCAAAGGAAATATCTTCCTTTATACATTACGCTATTTACCATACAGACATATAAGTAGGCACCTACATACATAAACATACCTATCTCCAATTCATTTTATTTTTGTTTACCAATTCCATTCACTCCACCACACATTACATTACACACACATCATATTTGTGCATTGCCTATATATGAAATTGTAAATACACTGAAATAGGAAAACATATCCAAAGTTTGACTAACAAAGCGAATACATCAAACACCCCCGATATAATTTCATTCCACATGCAATGAAACAGAGTAATAGAAATCAAATCTGTACAAACTTATTTATCTGTGTTAATAATAATCATATCAAATCAATAATAAAATGCATAGCCAGATTCTCAATATTTTTTGCATTTACTTATTACATTTCTCTTGGCTATATTTCATTATGCAAACTCCTTGTAACCAATCTCCTTCACTAGAGCTGGCTACGTCCTCGGTTCTTGATATGGAATTGAAATAAAGTATTAAAAGGAGGAATGAGGGCGCAGTGCCAGCGTCTGTGATGCGAGTGTGCGGGATAATTCTCTCAACTACTAAATGATAAACAATCTCTTCATCTTGCCCATAATGATTTGATTGGCAAAGGATTGGATTGGTTCTTGATGGCTTTGTGTAGACAATCAGTCGTGAAATAAGTGCAGTGTATCGTCACGAATCCCCCAACTTGATTGCTCACTCCATCACATCACATCAGCCAATATTAAAACCAAACTCCATGATTGCAGCTTGTCTTGAATGTCGGTACAACCAAAAACTCAGCCAATGTCCACCTCACAGTCTCAAGAATTCATAACAATTCCAGACTCTGTGTAATAATACAATGTGCCTGTATATACTTAGAACTAGCAGAACCTACCCTACATATAAAATATAGATGTTTTAGCTCGATACTATCGTCCTACTTTGCTGCATACTACACCCTTCATTCTTCATACTTGCTACTTGCATCAACTAAATGTATCACTTGTCATACAAATGAGTCTGGTATGTTCTGTAAAGTATTTTATTGCAGTTTTATATCAAAGACCGGAGCCAAACAATGCGGTATGCCAATGACTGTTGTACTAAACTCAAGTCATTTGTTTCACTACCATTACACAGATTATGTTTTATGAGGCGGAATGGATCAAATGGGTGAATCAACATCTAAGATGCATTATTTTATTAGACCGTTTAGCTCTGTGGTAATAAATACTTACCTACGTAATATTAATATGGTGTAACAGGCAGTTGTAGGGTTAATCATATAATACAACTAACAATAAGTAAATCTCTTAGTTGGTTTACCTTACCCATCTCTTATTTATGAAATGCAAAGCTAACTCTAAACTAAATATAAAGCTGATAAAACTTTTTCTTAATAATAATAATTTTAATATTAATAAAATTCTGTAGGTTGAGGTTTTGAAAAGCACTTAATGTTAGTAGGTAAGATAACCACGTCTTGATGAGTCCCGCCCACTAACAATAATAACTAAGTAGAATTATTAATTACTAATTACAGATTCTTTGGTTTTGGCTTTAATATTTAAGTGAATATATTATTGCCTAGAATTACTAGTTTACGAATACAAGGTAAATAGGAAAATTAAATTCAATGTCATGTTTACTAAAAAAACTTGTTATGTCCCTTCATAAAAATTCTGTTGAACATTTCTAAAGTCAGAGCTGTGTTGGTGTGAAGTAAGTATTATCTTTTTGCGTTAAAGTAGGTAGAAAGAGTATGAAGTCTAGGAATTGGGTATAGAAGTGCAGTATAGGTAGATGTAAGCGTAATAGCGTAGAGAGACAGTCAGACAAGTCTAAATAGCCAGTGGTTTATTATTGCGGAATGTAAAATTCCACGTTCGACAAAAAATGCAATTGAGCCATCATTACAGGAGCAATGAATGATGAGGAGCAGACAGACAAGGGAAAAGAATGAGTCTAGATAGGTGAAATAAAAAGAAAAACTCATATAACATCACACACTTTTCTTTCATCTTCGGCTAAAACAACTCAAAGTTAAGTTCGGAAAGTTTGCATTAAGTTACATTATTGCTCTTGTTCGTTTACTAATGTCCTATTCCAAGTTAACTGCCCACAAAGTTCAATTGGAATGTTGAACGTAGTTTACTTCATCCTAACTAACTAGAACTACACCGAGCTACAAACCAAACTATAATAATAATATTATTATCTCCACTCTATTTCTTTTACTAGAGCTATGTGCATGTATGTGAGAAACAAAACTTGAGACTTGAGACTGTCTTGACGCTGAGACACTACTCCGAAACAGTACAGTGGGCATTGGGCATAGTACTAGACAATTTAACACACATATAGAATCCAATGCAATTCAAGTTGAAATTGTGGACATTCATTTACTAGAAGGAGTTGGCTTTGGCTACCGATGATGTTTACTGAGTGTTGTGTAAAGAATAAAGAGCAAGAAGAACATGTACAATTCTTAAACGAGAATCAGTTGTTCAATGTTTAGTTGTGGTGGTAGTAAGTAAGTTGAGTCAGAGAGCAAAGAGAGAAGCCATGAAGTGCCATTTACAAGAAAAATGGGTTCTAATAGACAAACTGTTGCTTCGCCGAAGCTCATCACCATCATATTTGGAGCTCCTTTGAGAAGCCGCTCTATCTCTCTCGTTTAAGCACAAAGGAAGCTCACTCAACTAACTCACTCTCCGCCCGGCCCGAGTCATATTCTCCACATTTCATTTTCTTCATTGCTTTTACTACTAGTCCACTCGTTTAGATCTGTTTGTTGTCTGCTCTATATTATTCTATAAATTTCATTCTTTGGCTTATTGCATTTTTATACGCCGTGCCGCATACCACACAGTCATTTCAAACTACATTGCACCGCTTTTGCTACCTTTTACAATATCATTACACTTACATTACACAGGTACCTACACAGCTTTTATTAGTACTACATACTACTACCAGTAATTTTGCCAATTGTATCCAACAAGTTATTTGCTTCCTTTGTCGTTGCCCAGCCGGATTGGTGGAATGAACATCATTTAGTATTCGATTACTAAATACTATTATGTGAACTTAACCTACAAGTGCATACTTTTGTAAGTAGTTATTACGCATTCTATACAATAATAGCGTCTTTGATTTTCATCTGTAAAAATTCAAGTTTTTATTCTCGTATACAAATATTGATCATGAATTTCTTAAATAATAAATATAGCATGGACGTTTATTAATCGAGTGCCAAACTGCGGGTAGAATTTCTAAGGTTTGATCTGACAATGGATTATTGGAATGCGATGAGGCATATATATACCTAGTAGCTCTATTTCTTACTAACAATAAGTAGTTCAGTCCAATGTGTTTGTATGTATCGTATTATTGGTAGGTATACTATACAAATATACAATAGATATATAAATAAGCAGTGCTGGTTTTTAAAGAGGCATATTTTTGATCGAGTAAATAGTTGCTGTAAGTTGCCTAATGTTTGAAAGAGAAGATTGGAGTTGAAAGGAAGAATTTATCGTTGTTGACTTGACTTATCTGAATTAAGTTTAAGCAGAGCAGCAGGTACGTTATGTGCAGGTATTTCAAAGTCTACCTATTTGTGTAGTAATGGCATAGCCACAGTCTGCGGTTCATACGGAATTACGTCAAAATGAGGGTAGGCAGACTGCAACACAAAAACTACAAGTGGAGTACTCTTATAATATTAGAGAGTAAAGTGCGTGTAGGTATATCGATGTGGTTTCTTTTCGTTTGGTTTGGTGTACTTACTACGTCAGTACCTATGCAAGTAAGTACGAAGTAAAAAATGATCTGATCCTTTACAGTGTACCCCCTTTGGAGGACCAAATAGAAAATCGATTAATGCTATCGATATGTTACCGTGATCGACAATTAGTTTGACCTGTGGAGGTCAATGAAACATAACAAGACACAAGGATTCTATCACAATACTTGTGGCTGACTTGCCTTCATTTATATACCAAGCTCGGATCTTTATCTCACACTTTTGCCTGAATGCATCTCTTAGTGGGATTAGCTTCAGATGGTCTGCTGTGCAGATACATATTGTACATGGAGGGTGAACTATATTTAATACACTTATACTTTCCTAAAATGCAACTCTGCAACCCGCCACTTGCCCCTTGCATATCATTTTTATTACTTTTTTAAAACTCTAAGTGTAACAACGAAAGCACTTCGCAGAGAGTTCGCATTCACATTACGAAATCAAGTGTATCAAATGCATGTGTATACCTAGTCTGATTTCAATCCGAAAGTTGTGAGATTTTAGGGTTGTATTGGTAAGTACGAGAAAATATCCTGATCCAAGCAGAAATGTATTGTGTATGAATATTTGACGGAAGTAATACACATATAACACCTGTTGTTGAATAAAATATTTCTCAGATAACCTCATCAATATTACCATTACTTCATTTATAATCAGCACAAGTAATAGCACTATTCATTGAAAGTGAACATTTTGACATTCTAACACAGTGATTGCAATACAATACTATTAGCATCAGTGGCAATCCAAAAGGAAATCTATTTGTAATTATATCAAAGTTATTTTGGAAAAGATGAAGAATAATATAAAAACGTTAAACCATTTTTTCGTTGGACAATGTAAAATATAAAATGTTGTTCTTTGTACTGATTTTGAAAACCCTAGCAGATTTACTAACACATACTATTCATCAATATTGTAAATTAATAGATACCTACTTAATTACTACATACTACCTAAATAGAAAACTTGATAGATGATTTTAAGACATTATTGCTTTGAAAATGTGGTTCAAGCCTTTCACGTGTAATATTTGTATGATGATAATTGTGTTTTTAAACTGAAATACATATGGTAACTTGTAAATAGTTGTAAGTATACTGAATGCCACAAACGCACATTATGCCTGCCATTAGCAGGTATTTAGTTTACAAAAGCCCTCCAGCTTGGGAAAGTTGAGTTATTCTTTTATATCTCTGTATATTGCATGGTTTGTTACAATTACATGCATTAGGTTATTTTTAACTAACAAAGGAATTCCTATCATTCCTTCCGGATAGGTAAATAAGTTGGGCTGCTGCTACATGAAATGAGATAAGTAACTCACAGTATCAAATACAAGTTAATTTATTCTGCATATCAGAGTGTAGCACAGTTTTTATTAATACACTTGTGTATGGTTGTTGAATCTACATATCTTGTAGCTTCTATGAAAGCCCTACAATTGTGAAAAATACAGAATAATGATCTCAGTGAAATGTAAGCATTGCAGTTCAGACATTGATCTTCTTGAGGCAAATTTTAAGTAAGCTAGACCAGCATTGTTGTTAGTTGGTACACCGTGTCTGATAGGCACGGGATGATTACTATTTCAAAATTGATACGCCACAGACACGGTGCACATTACCAGCTCCAACTATTATGACTTCTTTATATCAAGCATATTATATTACATATTATGTGTGTACCCGTATTTCTATCTAGAATACAATCGCAAAATCTAAATCCTCCTAAATTGCCTACCAGCATCAGTATTGAAATAAATTGAAATCAGAACCTATTCACACATTTTATTACCATATTATTATTGTGGAACCAACAGAGAGTTCATTTCAAATTTAAAAAATGCCCGAGCAGTCGGTCGCAACACACAAATGCATGTATAAATAACATAGCATAACCTACATATTTAGCTATAGTTGCTACAAAAAATAAAATTCTATTTCCTTCATACAATAAAAAATATTTTTAAGTGATATAAGATTATTGGGAGTAAAGACAGTTTGAGACTTTACGAGTACTAGCTAACAGCATTAATAATTATATTTAACAAGGAAACGCAAATAATTTGTATTTACATACTACACGTTAAAGCAGCATAAAATTCAGAAAAAATATCTATACATTATATCATACATTATATGAATACACATATCTTTAAGGCAGATTCCTTTCTTTGGAGTTTTAGCTAAGAAGAATTTTGATCCATAAACGGCAAAGTTTTTTTGGGAAGTCTCTTTTAGGAGTAGGATATTGCATTTACTATAATTATTTGTATAAGTATAAGCATTTCTATGAAAGCATATCGTAAAATGAAATTACACTTCAAAAGATGTATACTGTAGCTACAATGGGGTGAATGTTGGAAGGTGCATTATTTGACTAGCTCTCTCATACAATGCAAACAAACAAACTCGACACAACGAGCCGAGCAAATAAACAAACAGCCGTAAGAAAAGCAAAATCAGACTTGCCAAGTACACCTCTACCCCACAGACAGTCTCGAATGCAATCCAACTAAAATCACAACAGACATAATGATAGTTAAATGCTCCTCTCTGCCCATTTATGTCGCTTTAATGTCGGCAATCAAAAAAGTAGGTGAACAGAAGAAACTTTTCTCCCAGCTCAGAATTATTTATGGCTCATGAGGACTCCTATATAGCCAAACTCTCAAAACGCACAATGTCAGAAAGAACACCAATAAGTCATGCAGTAATGTACCCTAGTCTCATTCTCATTGTAACAGCTAACTATATGCAATCTCGCTTCTTTGTTTAGATATGGCCCCTCATATTCTGTATACGTAGTGTATAGTCTCATATATTATTACTATTATTATTTTCATCCATGGAAATACGCAACGCACTATAAAGAATAGCTCCATCAAACACTCGCTATATATCTACACATTCAAATAACATCATAATTTTCAAAAAATTAGACTACGCGGAAAAGAATTGCTATGCATTTCCATCAAACTGAATCTTAAGCTGAACTACTTGCGTATTTGGTTACCAAAACAAGTAACGTAGAGCAGAAATGCTTCAGAAGTGCTGACCTTGTGTTTACGTTTACACTCGGAAAACTACCCACCGCCGACTGAGACACTTAATTACTACATACTAGAAAGAAACATCAAGCTACTACTTGGATTGGATATACAACACACACACAAAACGAAATACGTACACGGAGACTCTCTCTCTCTTCAATTTCAATTTACTGTTGTAATGTAGCTTGTTTCTCGTAGCTTATCCAATCCAATCCACCAGCTATTCACACACTATTAACTATATACACATAGTTACTTACTACAACTTACAGCAGACTCTCGCATGCCTGAATTCAAGTTTTGAGCATCGATGTAAAAATTAAGACGGATGCGGTTCTCTTTTATATTATACTGCATTATTTTATACGCTGGGACGTCTTTCTGTGTGTCTGTGTGATGTATACCTCTACATGTACAAAAAATAAAGAGCCCCACTTGGTGATTTAACTTTACGATGTTGCAAAAACTATTAAGCACATACTACTACTATTACTACTACTTAGAATTAAGCTTGTAGAAGTTCTTATCTCAAACAGATAAACACTTACTGCTATATCCAGAATTAATATACAAAACATTACTATACATTTGATTGATCTAATATTCATATGCATGCATAAACTTGTTCATAAAGCTGTAGGTATTTAATATAAATTGAATATTTTAAAAAATTATGACGAATTAATGGGATTGTGGTAATAATAATAATAATATAATCAAGATACACAATCTACAGGAAAGAAACTGCAATTGTACTTTCCTATTGTAATTGTACTCTGTATCCTATTAAGTCTAAGTAATTCAAAGTTCGGAGGAAAATATTTAGCAACTCATCGAACTCTGGAATATCTTTAGTTACATAGAGTACAGGAGGAACTTGGAGCCAGGTACTTAAGTTAACTAATCTAACTGGTGTACCTGCTTAGACATTTTCAATTACACCAGAAACAGCAACTGCTTATTTATGTACATGCACAATATTTGTATATTGTAGAGACATCCATAGTTGCTACACGGATGCGAAGAAATCTCATTAGAAATCTTTTGACAGCTGACATAAAGAAAACATCCGTATCACCTTACATTACATTACAATTAAAGAAAACAGTGTGATTCCTGCACGGAGTTCTTATAAATGATTCTAGTCACTATGTAAATTGCAATAATGTGTGTATAGGAGTAGGTACGAACAACAGCGCAGTGTTTGTGGCGAATGTTAAAAAGTCTGTGTATAGCTTTGTGTTGGGGAAAAGGAAATGTTGGTGCAGTAGAGCACGTATATCTACAAAGTGATGCCTCATGAACTCATAAAATAACATATTCGTAGGAGGACTTGCAGCTCTAGTAGTAGACAGATGCGTGATTAACAGTGGCACAAACAGAGGAGTCTTGCTTAGCAAATATGATGATATTTTCCAAATGCTAATTGGAGTCTCACGCGCGACCCGATCCAACTCCAATCCGAACCAACAACGTCTCTTTATACACTTATACATACTATGTACTTATACACAATAAGCTTTGATATCATAAATATATTAGCTATACAGAATGCACCATAACATTTTGCACTTTACCAACAGTATGGTACAACTATACACAAACACACTACACACAATACACATACAATATAAAATATTAGGTACATACATGATGTATACAACCCTTCTATTTATCAAATCGCAAAGCAAAGGTAAATAATCTGTCTGTACAAAGTACGTACGAAGAACGCAGACACATTGCCGACCTATTGCTAGTTCATTTTGAATTCTAAGCTGCTATGATATAGGTAGTCTATATTTCAGTAAGGCGTTTCTAGTACGTTTATCATCAAAGAATATTGTTGTGTTTGTGCACACCTATATATCTTAATGTGTTGTCTCTTTAGCATATTTTCTGCATAAGGGAATAATATTTATCAAATCTTGTACTCAATCAAATGAACTTTCTTTCGCATGATGTGGGATTGGATGTGATACTAATTGTGAATGTATGGATGGTGACGGTGAATGAGAAATCGTTAGCTGTAAAAGAAAGAAGGTTGAGTGTCAATATGGCAGATAGAGTTATAGACAATAATTTGTCTTCAGTAACCAATCCCAATTAAATTACACGTATTTTCAACAGTTGCACACTTCCAACAAACCAATATGGTTTATGGTTTTGGATTGTCGCTGTGTTATGAATATTTATTTTTTTAGAGTGTCCATATTACTTGTTTTACAACTTGCTACTGCTATAACTGGATTGAATATGTCTCACTTTTAGATTTAGACAAATACAAAGTGATACAAACATGGGAATGTCATGTAGTACGCAGCATTTGTGTATAAGTTCATTGTTTTACAAACTGCAGTATGTTACTAAGTTTGGCAGAATACAAATGAATTCATTTTTCACTCAAAATTCACTTCAGGTTCAATTTTTTTGAAAACTTTTTCTCTTAACAATCTATCAATGTTTCATTGCATTGATTTTTTCTCATCCATGTAAGAGCAATTCTTAGAATTCTCAAGTAGATTCTCACAAAAATTAATGAAAAGTAAAGTGTTTGAAAAGGAAATTGCTCCACTACTACAGATAATGAAAACCTGAAGTAACTCCCACTTATCTAATGGTACATTTGTACAAGATAAAAAGAAAAAGTGAGAAATTCCATTTCACGAAATCCTACGCATTACAAATACGAATCAACATAATATTGGAAAAAGCGTGATTTAAGTATTCACTATTTGTATTTTCAATGCATACCAATACCAATACATATATTGGAGCAGGACTGGATCGAAATTGAAGCAAACATACATATACACGTTTATTGTTGTTGTTTGCAAATGCTCAATTGTCTCTACATACTAACATACACTACCTACTTGAAAAAAATTAGGTATGTGGTTGTCTATATATCTTAGTGTAAGAGGATAATTGAGTATTAGTATTGTCTGTCTGTATAATAAGTAAGTATGTCTGTACATTAAGTAAATAAAGCAATTCATTACAAATGCACAGGAATTTCTTCGCGCGATGGGATGGCATGTAATCTTAAAACACCAGAAATGCTAAGAAATTCTTCATAGATCGTATCTTACATACTCCGATACTACTTTAGAAGTAAAAATGTTGCAATAGCTGATTTTTAAAATATTTCTTTTTACAGCACAAAATTTTCACGTAACCGCAGTGCTTTCACATTACACAAGGTAATAAGTCAACTGAGTGGAAGTGGTAAAAAATGTGAAATACCAACAAAATGAGCAAACTCGCTTTACCCCAACCGTGCAAAAATGATGATGACCTAGCAGCAATCAAGTTAGGCCGAGGAGAAACAGAAAGATAGAGATAAATGAGAAGAACATAAGTAACCCAGCACATCCGAATAATGTTACTTATTTTCCCCATTATAAATATGCACTTACTTAATAGATATATACTGTACTACAACACAACACATACTATTAGTCAAGTTACAAAGTATAAAAGAAAAGTGTTTTCGAAAGACAAAACACAGATCGACTGGTATATAATATAATAAAATATATGCATCACAATACAACTAGGTACCTGTACTTATGTACTTGCTGTACAGTACACTAAACACATAGTTCATATCTTCTACAGCAATCTCACTATGTATATTATATAGTGTCTTCGACTGAACTGAACTGACTACGCATTGAAGTAAGTAAGTACAAACGATAATATTATGAATATTATGAAGAGTGTACACGGCATTACTATTTATTATCTCCAACACGGTCGAGGCACTGTAAGAGAAATACAGAGATGACAAATGGACCATATTGTCGTCGATAAATTATGCCTGACCACAACATGAACTCAGCCCGACTCTCTTCAATCTTTTACAGAACACGGCACATCAGTTTCCATCCAGTCAAGTAGACCAAGCCAGACCGGATAACGATAAAGATAAGGTGGTGAGCAATTGAAGTGAGATGATATGATGTGATGTGAACTGAAGGCAAGGTGAGAAAAACCAACCGTCCTCGTCTCTATCTCCCTTTATACGAGACTCTCTCAGTCTTGTAGCTCCACAAGAACAAAAGCCAATTTGGTGAAGAAACTCAAGAAAACTAATGCATCTCATCATACTAATATACATACATGTAATGCATATCAGCATACTCATGCATACCTAGCTAATACATACACAAAACACAGATGAAACTTAAAAGTGAAGAAAAATTGCAGTGGTAGCGTGATTCTTGATTGTTTCTCATCCTACTCTCAACTTACATACAACTCACTACACACATTTTTGGCAGCTTCGCAAGGGATTTGGCTCCGATTTGAGTTAAAAGCTTTCCTCACTTACACACTATCACAACACACATTCACACACATATATTTCTAATAGTTACACATATTATATGCATGTAAGATATAATACTAATAGCATGTCTTGTGTCTGTAATTCCAATTCCTATATAAAGTGAATCTCTGTTTGCCTCGATTAAAAATAAAACTGAATGTGTAGACTTTCTTATACCATACCGTGGGTAAAAGGTCTAAAATTATCATTTATCAACATACTTACTGATTTCTACCGCAATTCAACTCTTTAAGGCTCTCTTCAACAATCTTGCATGTATATCCACTAAAAGCAGTCAAATAAAACTGGTTCTAATTTACTACCATGAGCAATTTACATGATCAATTTTTTTAATTCATATTTATTCTTAGCGTACAATCTTTTTATGGTCTAACGGAAATCTGTTTATAGTCTGACTGCTCCTCGTTTTGATCTGTCAATATCATTGTAGAAAATTTATCAATTTATCACACTGATTGTTTGAGCGGTATTTTAAGTAAATTTTACTCAATTTCATTCATGCGAAGTGTTCTTGATATGCATAAATTGGCATAAATCAATAATGTGTCAATAGCTCTAATAATATAATTTATTTTGGTATTAACACGAACTATTCTTATCTGTGGTACACATGTACAGAGTATAGAAAGTAATGTTAGCTTTAATATAATATTTCAAACTTTGTGTTTAAAGCTTATTTCTCCGTTGTGAGTAGAATAAACAATGTTTGTTTCTGTGTGCTTGATCACTTTAATATTAGGTACAGTTGTGAAGAAAAAGTTGTATTTTTTGTGAATTATTGACCCGTAGAGTTGGGTAAGTCAATTATGATTTCCTAAAGTACTCACATGATGTTTTGCACATAGTTTTACGAGGTAGGTAACCCAATATAATTTGTAAATGCCAATAGCCATACCTATACCTACTTACATGCTGTGTATATAGTTTCTTGTGTGAAAATGGGCAGTGCATGCCCTCACCCTCATTCACCGCTAATTATACGTGCACACTCGACGTCAACATCGTATAAAGATGCATAGACACACAGGTGTGTAAGATCATTACGTATATTATTTGCAAAAAAATACTCTGCAGAATAAAACATTAGCTGCTAACAGATAGCAACCGCAGAAGTCAAGTCGACGAAAATCACCTTTGGCCCACCTACTATGACTATCATTCCCAAATGATTTTCTTTCAGTCAGTGTACATTTACTTTTTACTCCTTATATTATTTATTTCCATTAATGTATACAGATAGTAGGTATACCTAAAGGTACTTGTAAATAATCCTCTCAAAGTTCGCAAGTTCGTGCTTCTCCTCCCCTTAATATCATTCACATTTCCACTCAAGTCTATAAGCACACAAACTGAATACATTGACATTTACGATATATGTACATTGCCAATAGTATTTTCAACTAATAAATGTATTCACTCCTAAGAATTATATTCCCGTGTGTCATAATCATAATGCAATGTCTCAAGAGCACAACCCACCTTAATAAAATAAAAATTGGCAATTCTACACCACCATGTACATACAAGTGTGTATACCAATAATCCTCATGTATGGAGGTTCTGTAGATATGGTACTATATTTTAATACCTACACACTATTCTATTCTTTCAGGTGAGTCGTAATCGTAATGATAATGAATTACCTGCTTGTATTTTTATGTGTGCGAAATACACACAAGAGGGAGAGGATGAACATGTGCTTAATTTTTATGAAGTTGTAGTACTGTTTTCAATGAAAACCTTCAAATGGGAAACTTGTTCATTTATTCTCAGTTAAAAACTAACTGAGAAGCGTAAAATAAACAAAAATCCAAAAAATGATAGGGAAAATATTTCTACTGACTAGCTATACTGTAAGAGAAGGTTGTATTGTACTATAATGTGTAATAAGTCAACTCACCTGCACATTTGGATGACTTCCTGCATTCCAGTTTCACTACGACGGTGCATTAAATTCAAGTGTGTTTTTCAATCACACCTACTACAAGTCACGCTCCTCTGAATTATTCGTAACTAAAGGGTTAATGGGACTTTGACTTATTTGTGTTTTTTCCAGAGACACCTTATATGCCCTTTACTTCTTGTGCTACAGACAACAGACTGAAATTCAGTTTTCTTATCTTCTCATTGATGTGTCCAACATTTCCTCGTTTCATGCGTGTATTGAGTATTGGAATTGGCGAACAGTTTTCATGACAGTTTAACATTCCAGAATAAAAATACTACTTGCGATTTTTATTGCCTTGTGAAGGGTATGTAAAATATCAAAGTTGATGTTAGCCTCATTAAGGCATTTCCTTGTTTGGCATTGTGGGTAGGTATTGTGTTCCACTATTAGTGTTGATACTACAATAATATTTGCATATAGGGTTATGTGTGTGTATGCAAATGATAAATGTAATATATCTGTATTGAGTTCAGTTCTGCAAGGCGGTAGGTAAGCGAATGTGTAATGTCGAAGTACACAAATGTATCTCAAAGGAAAAAATTCACAAAAGGATTCGTTCGTTGACTCACTTGTTTCAAAAACTGGTAAAAAGGTTTTCGAACCTCTAATTATTTCTTCCGTGATCTCTTTGTAACCTTTCAAACGAGAATATTTAATTAGAAATCGATATAATTAGTATTATAGTAATGGTAATTGAAAACGTAGGTACTCCTCTCATATTTCAACAAAAAAACTCATCAGCCATTTGAATCTTTAATTACGAACAGTCCACCTTTTGCACTTGAGACAAAACAAACTGCCTTAGAGCTTCTAAGTAGAAGACAGCTCGACACGGCTAAAGATGAGGTGTTGTTGATGCTGATGTTGATGATGGTGATGTACAATACTTTAGTTTAGAATACGTGAAGACGAGAGTGTTAGTCAAAAAAGAGACCGACGGATTTGAATTGAAATTAAATTTCAGTATGCAGTTCAGCTTTACGGAGATGAATTACATTCCACGCTCTTGGATGTACTGCAGGTAGTTTGTAAGTTGGTAGTTGGTTTGTAAAATAATATGTTTAGTAATTTTATCTTTGTTTTTGCCTATTGGACGTTGTGATGTTGGATTATAGACGGAAACTGATTACTTGGAGGTGTCAAATGTCAATCAATCACTGTGTACTAGTGGCTGTTGAGTTGAAGAAGCGTGACAAGACAAGGCACCGGTACTTTAATGTTGAGACGATGATGATGTGATGTGGGTGCTGCTCTCAAAGGCTTGTTTGCTTTGTGGTGCTTTACTGTTTCCCACTTGAGAGTTCTACTTGAGTAGACACAGCTGTTGATAGAAAATAGGATTTCTATTTAATATTCTATTGTTTTCTCCTGTTTGATTCGTTTGTGACCTGACTTGACTTGTACAGTTGCTGTTGATTTACATTACAGGTAATTGTATTTGAGAAGCCCAGACGAGACAGACAAGACAAGGTGCGCCTCCGAATGACTGACTGACTGACTTTACTCGGAAAAATATAAAACTTTGCAAAAATTAACGAGAAACAGAGGCTGATTGCTTGTGTGGTGTATGCAAATCCAAGAGTGGTGCACAAGTAGACAAATGTTAATGCGTAGAAATATTATGTGATTTGACAATAGAACGATTAAGGACGGATGGACGGAGATGAGTTGTATGTAGGTACATGCCCCATGCGGTCTGGAGCGTGACTGAATGCTCACATCAAATACAGTACATATTCTTGTGTGTGTGAAGAAGAATCTAGTAATAGTCAAGCTCAAAACCAAAGGGTTGACTTTTATTCTTAGCAGATCAATGTACACCTAGTCATGTTAAAAAGCCCCATTGCATTTGCTTGGTTCCCGTACATCACAGCTCGGTGCACATCACAGCTCGCAGATTTTACAGCTCGAGTACACCACAGCTCGCGAT
>JAQFYB010001213.1:0-35433 GCA_034694085.1 Pogonognathellus longicornis
TGGATTGTGAGCAATGATTTGGAAGCTTCATAATGATTATAAAAACATAATAGAATTGTTTATTCTATCATTTAAGTGTTGTCATGTAAACACCTTGGTAGATACAATACTATTTGTGTGTCAATGAAATCCGGTTACCAATTACTACTTGTTATTTGTAAACTTTTTTAGCTTACTCTAGCCATAAGTACATTACTGTTTTGGGTATGTAAATACACTAATTGTGTGAGAACGCAATTACTAGTTGAATAATTATTGCTTTCTCACTTCGTATTTGAATAGCATTTATTTATGCAATAATATTTTCTTTTAAACTACCTATGTAATGAAATGTGTTACTGTGTGATGTAGGCGTTACATAAATGTAGCTTAGTTTGTAATGTACATTTTCCCTTTGCATTGACAGTTTGAGGTTGGGATATTGTGTAGCATGTGTTAAAAATGCTTTGCTCAATAGCGAATAACTAAATTACTATCTGAGCACACCCGGAGGAAAACCTTTCAGATCCCGTCGGAGCTCTAAGTTATAGGTGTTGGACACAGACTCAGAACTGCGAACAGTCTACAAAGACTTGCTGTGCAAGAGTTCCAGCAACCATTTCCCTTTAGGACGCCTAACACCACACAAAGCCTTTATAAGTTAAGTGCAGCGATTTCAAACAGCGTCTATAGGTATGTTGACTTGGTATACTACATACGTTCACAACAGAACGCTGCTGTAGACGACTTACCTTACTTTTACACGTTATTTGGCAATAGACTGTGGAAATTTTCAGGAAAAGAGCCAAACTAGAATCCTTTGTTGTATAAGGTCACAGTATAAATCATTGGAGCAGACTTTGCTATAAGTCAACTTGGAGAAAGTAAGTCCACTTCTTTTGTTAAGAAAACCAACGCCCCATGAAGTCAACATTTGCTTTGATATTACCACAAATTGCGTTAGCGTTGTATTGTAGCGCATTACAAACATAATATACATATGCTCATACGCCACGCTTTTGAACACAGCAAGGAGCACCAGATGGAATACCGTACAAGTACCAGATCCAATTTCAAACTATAGACCAGTACAGGTTGCATAGACAGTTCAGTTGAGAAAAACCAAGACAAGAAAGTAACTTACAACATTACATTACACTCAAAGCCCCCGCGTTTCAATCGATGATTCATACTTATAAACTACTTGCCAGCATATTGTTATGTATGTGTATAAATTTAATAGGTTTACGTATACCTACATAACAAAGTGTAATATTGCAATACACAACATTTGTTTCTAAACAAATGTTGTAATATATACAATAGATGATGTAGCTAACAGACATTAATTTGATTTAGTTCGATTTTAAAGTAAGTATAATATGCTGAAGAAATGAATTTGTTGGAGTGCAGAGATGGTTCAGGGTGAGAGTAAGTAGAGAATAAGCGACAACACAAATGATGTATGGAATTCGTATCATTTATTAGGCAAAGGCAATGGTTTACTGGTAGATGAAATAAAAATACATATAGGAAGTTTCAAGTTTCACTTTATATGGTATCTGTATGTGCGTGGAGATATGCACTACTACTTGTGTAGCACAAATACAAACACTTTGGAGAAAGTGGGAGAGAGTACGTCCTATTGATAGTATTTAACATAAAGTACTCAGGTATATTGTTACACAAAACTTACGTCAGCTTCTTGACTCGAGCATACATACTTCATGTTTTGAAAGGATGAACAGTATAATAATATATACACAGTATTCAATCGAATGTTTTCAATTTGTTTTCTTCTTTTTTATTACACTCGTAGTCATGCTATATGCTACTACTCCGATGGATTGCAGAGAGAGTTCTTATACAAAGACTTTAGTTAGGGATGAGAGGAATTGTATGTAGTAGGTAGTATATAGGTAGGAAGTTTAGACAGAGACAGGTAGTAGTATGTATGGATTTCATTGGAAAAATTGTGCAAGTTGGGATTTCAATGTTATTTATTTACTTCTTGTAAGTAAGCAGACTTATTTTATGTATAATATAGTACTAGTTTAAATATAGTAAGTGTGTAGGTATGTATAAGGTAGTACACAAGTATGGTATCCGTATCCAGTTATTTTTAAAGGTTTTTAGGCATTTTGTATATGACAAATAAAATAAGTCGTGCAATAATATCGGCGGTACTCATTCTGATGAATTGTACAAATTCAGATAAAGGAAATGTGGCATTATATTACAAACTATGTTATGAGACATGGATTCAAATGTGTTCTAGCACAAAACAAACTCTTTCATAAAATGTGTGTAATATTTCATTTCTCAGAACCACATTCGCTTCTTCTCCGTCAGTGTCGTCGTCGCTATGTCGCATAGTATGCACATGGTAAAAACATGAATGCCTGGCTGTAAATTGTGTTTATAGATTTAAGATTTGAGTGAATGTGTGTGTAGTGTGTGGATGTCTGCTCTACAAGATGCAGTGTCGTTTAAGGAGAGAAAAGTACGAAAGCTATTGTAATGGTATATGTATATATAAAGGTATGTTGTACTTGTGCAAGTACGTAGTATGGGATAAAGTTGAGTTTTTAGGAGGCAATAGCTCATACCTTACATTAAGTTCAGTTGTGTAGGTTTTTTTAGGGAAGAGAGCATAATGTTGTTATCGTCATACGAAAGACCATTTCTACACTTGACGTGGTTTAATAGTATTTTACAGATATATCTAGATGCGATACTTTATGTCACACCGACTATCAACGACTTTAGTATACTTATGTATAACTGTCAGAATATAACTACCGACCGACAAAGGTTCTCCTTTTAAAGCCTCGGAATGAAAACAGTTGGAATCATAATATTTGCCTGAACATCAATATAACAATACAATGTGCTTCACTCACATTTTTACCACAATAAAAGACTATTTTTTATTCTACACACAACAATATAGAAGTCTTAACTAACAAGTGCTTCATGTAAATTACATTACGGGTATATTATCCCTATGATGTGTATCCTAAATAAACTACCTACCTCATTTTATAATCTAAACATCTGTGTGTGTGTATACTAATACACGAAGGATTGAACTAAACTATTCTAAGCTATTTTTACCAGGAACGCACCTACAGTTGCGGTACACACCCAAGATGTGTATATACAATTTAGAGTACATGCTATGTATAAGTAAATACAGATAGTATAGTAAGTAAAAGCTATGCATAATTTAACTATGCAAATTTATACGTATGACTATGTAATAAACTTCCTTATGTCTAACTAATAAATAATACGAATAGAAAATTGTAGTGGTAGACAAAAAAAGAAACTATGCTTTTCTGTCTGCGTCTTAATTATGTTCATAGCACGCGTACTACATGTAATGGTTTTACTTGTATCACAAAACTCATGACTTCAAATATTATAACATGATTGCTTACAGTATATCAATTTAACAAAAGTAACAAAACAATTTTTAGTTTTAAATCAAATCCAAGATATACTTCAAGGTAGTATTCAGTATCTGTGAAAATTGCACCACAGAGTAATAATTGCGATTTATATAAAATCTACAATCAATTCACATTGTATTTGCATTTTCCTTTGAGAAATATAATGACACGATTCACGATACTTAGTGTATGCATACATATAATAAGGGTATACTTAATATTATTATAGCAATTCAAACGATCTGCTCATCCTCCCTACACAAACATACCTTCATTATACATCAATCTCATTTTCTGTTGGTTCACCTAATCTTAATGACTAGAGCTCTACTAAAAACATATTGAATATTGCGAACCTAGTAACTAAAACACGATTTTTCTAAGAGAAATCAAATAAATTTGATGACTCAAACTTGGGAGAAAGTTTTCCGATAAAAATGCCATATCGTTTGTAAATCGTTAGTCCAATCTCGTCTGTTTTTCCTCTAAAGTTTTAATTGGGAAATCCTTGGCAGAAATATACTTTCTAACTAAGAACTCACATTGTGTTCACGAACTACTAATGTCCTCTCATACACTGCTAGAAAGAAGTCACCAGGTAGTCATCCAACTCTATTACACTAAACATAAATGTGTATACACTTATATGTATTTGTAGTAGTCTTCTTTCAAGTAAACCGAACAGCACGAACATCCAGACAAGTATTCATTCGCCTATAACCACAGACACACTGATTTATTCTGTTCTAGTGCCAGTGATGCTAATTACAGATAATTTCGTTTACCACTGTCTACGAAACTAATTGCAAACTACGTTTATTCAAGTACTTGCATGAAATCCGATTAAATCTTTACAACTTCATACTGTGATTGGGAGAGCAAGGTAGAAGAGAGATTGAAATGTGTAATTTACCTAACCACATTCACTTTCAAATCTGTTTTTCTGCTGTAACTAAAACATGCAAACCAGCAGATAAATCTTTGTTGGCATTTCACAACGAATGAGCTGCTTCCATTTAGTCATTTCTCACTTTCCTAATTAGAGATTTAATTCATTTGCAAATCTATCTCCTCAAACCCGTGGCAGTACTGCACATTAAGCTAACTAGAAAATAACTGAATAACACACTGAAGTCATACTATGCCAATCTAAATTAACCGTTCAAACATACGTATAAAATACTTGTATACAATCTGTATATAACTCGAATTAAATCCTTGCATATACACAATTCAAAGAGCGCATTATCATGAAGAACAGATTACCTACAGTACAAGTACACAAGAATTTTTGCAGCCATAAAAATGATTGATTAATATCAGAGATGCAATAATTTTCATTTTTCAGAAGAATGAAGCAAAATATTTACTCTGTTGGGGATTATTGTATTGATATTGATCCAACTGTGCTCAAAACTAACATTGGGATTTTGGCACAGTTCTTTTTCTTCAACTCTGGTTGGTAAACTTTTACAAACCACAGCCATTGCAAATTGCAACTTTATTTTATTATAATAAATTTCACAATGCAATTTAAATTTATAAAAAAAATTGCAACACCTCTGATGGTCAATCCAAATCACTAAAGAAATGTATACCTACCTATGTATAGTTTCAATATACATAAATCCATGTTACTATTTATGTGCTAGCATTTAGCACCCATTTAATCCGCAACTTCCGTACGAAGCGCAAATGAAATTCATATATGCCAACATGTAACTATTTAAATAAGAGATCAATTATATTAATTTTGGTTCGCTTCCTTTGGAAAAGGCAGACTGAAGTGTCTTTGAAATCTATTTATGTGCTAGTCAGCTAAGTTACTACTACATCTCACGACACAACAGAACACATTTTGATATCTATCATACAACGCAGTTTCGTTTTAACTGTGTCTATTTACAAGTTTCAACGCAGGCATCTTCAAAGAAAAGATTACTACATATAATAACATTACAACAAGGTTTAATTGCTAATTTAAAATAATGAATATCCTGGAGCGACTAACAATAATATGAATTAGGTAGGAAATAGCACGAGTTTGAGTTATCAAAACATACATACATGCAGATATACATATACATAGGTATAACGTGTGTCACACAGTTAGAAAAAGGTATCTAGTACCTAAATATTATATTACATGTATATTTACATCTACATAGTTGTATGTATAACTGTTTAATGGGGAATCTGCTTTAATATACGCATACAACAATATATCCTTGTTAATAAGTTATCTTTTGTTAGTCCCTATTAACATTTAACGTGTAACACTGTCAAAAAAGCACATGTTTAACACGCATAAGACAGTGTAAGTGTATAACTACATATAATAGCTGCTTCCTTATGAATTAACATTGACACACCTACAACATGGAATTGATACTGGGATTAATTTCGTTTAAGGATAAGGATAATGAATTGCTTACTATCTCTAGAACTATTTGATGCATGTATTTACATGTAAATTGTATGTAGTTAGTATATGTTAATAATAATTATTAGTAGTACGTACTAACTCCCATTATTCTAAGTACATTATATACACCGTTGATTGCAAATGGCGCAAAAAGGTAATGTAACGTTAACGTTTATTCGCAACAGCCAAAGAATTCAGCTGTTGTTGTTTTAGTGTTAAGTTACCTTACGTACGACGATACTTTACTAGTGTATAGTCTTAATTTTAACACTATCAATCACGACAAATGTTTGCTTTAGCGATTTCCTATCCCCTGAAGTATTTATATTGTGCATTGTGTGAATATAAGTGAACAACAAGATGGTATTTGTACGAGAGTACACTAGGTATAATATGAATGAGTTACAAGGATAAACTTCCCGACCATTACTCTATAGTATGTAATGTAAAAGGTAAAATATTATGGTATGTCTGTACAGAATAATTAGAACGTGATAATGTACATGTACCTATAGGTATGTAGTATGTATCTATGTACGAATAATTTATATTTTACATCATAATAATCATAGTATGATATTTGCATTACAATCCACAGTTGTAGTTCCCTGTTCGAGCTATACAAGTGTAAGTATCATATTAGCTTTGACGGGTATAGGTATGGAATGGGTATGCAAACATTATCTTGTTGTATTATATTATTTTTGTAGATGTGTTTTGTATGTAAATGTCCTCGTGTAATATTGACGGGTAGAAAGTAATTGAATTAATTGTTTTCGCTCATAACAACATTAGCTGTGTAACAATTAATATATTTTATGCACACTCAGAAGTCCTTAATCATAGTATGTATTATGTATGTACGGCAATGTAATAAAAATTGTATATCTTAATGTAGTCTACACATTTTCTGTACAGTAAAGCACAGGAGTAATAGTATAAGTCAACATACGCTCATATTTAGTAGTAGTCATTTATAGGAAGGTATATAGGAGAGTGATCGTAATAAAAAGGTGAAAGCACAATGATTGGATTAGATTTTCGTCTTTTTGGTTAAACTGGTTGCGTTGTGTGACTTGCAAGGGGTTTGCTGCAACACATAGAAACAAACAACGACATTATCTCTGGCAAAAATTTATGACACGTTCTCGAGCAAGAATCCACTTTCTGCAATTTTTACGTCGAGGTTGTCTCTGTTAAATATTTATATGCAATCGGATGGTTTGAGATGCCTTCTTGTTTTGCTCAAAGTAGTCAGCAACGTTCTTCATCGTCTCCTTTTCGTTTCACAAATGTGTAGATAAGAAGGGTATGAGGTATAGGTAAAGCGTGGTGTGTGTAGTATGTACGGAGTACTAAATGATTTATTTAGCAGAATTTCCTTTATAGAACTTGTATTGTTTTGTGACTAATATTACGTTCCAGGAGCGAGCATCTTTGACAACTCTTCGTCTTGTAGACATCCCTTGAGAAATTCTTCTTGAGTCAATTGCCCATCACCATTTTCATCCATTTTCGCGAAAATACTCTTTGCCCTCTCCTCGGCCGAGTCTTGGGGTCGATTAGCTGAATTGGTGCCTAACATGTCGTAGATGGCCTGCAAAGAAATATTTATGAGATTTCGTTCAGCCATACACCCTTGTATTTTATTACGCCTCCACCACTTTCTCTTACACAAGACTAAAAGATCTCTCTTTGTACAAGTACAAGTATGTTGTATGTAGTATGGAATTCAAACCAATTCTGAGTTAAATGCGTGTAGTATAAAACAGAATGAAAAAACCTAATACCAGAGTAGTCATGTATGTTAAATGAATCCACACCAGACCGAATTTCATTCCTCTTATTACTATTCCATTTATAGCTTTCTCTATTTCTTTCTTTCCCCCTCTATCTTTCCCTAACAACTTCGATACGCATTGGCAATATATCTACCATCTGGAAAAACCAATGGTAAACAGACCAGTCACGAAGGTTTAATATACGTTCATCCGTTTCTTTTCTTATTTCTAATACATACACACTAATAGGTATAACTGCACAATTCTACGAATCAGCAAGACAGATAGCTAAGTAACCACACACGGCACACATAACAGATTACGTTATAACACAGTTGTATAGACTCACTAAAGTGGGCCAAACCTAATCCCGCCCAACCCAATTCGATTCAATCTCCGTTCATAGTGGCAGTGGGGCTGTGGAGACCAAAGACTCTTTTCCCAAGCTTGGGCTTACTTGAGACAATGGCATGAGATAAATGCAGTTTGAGTTGGAGAAAAGAGCACACCGAGAACTGCAAGTACAGAATACGGGTACTGGCAATATACGGGGAATATAGTACCATCAGGTAAGAGGCAGAATGGCAAAGCCAACAGCAGACGGTATGGAAGCCGACATTCGGGGAAGTAGCAAAGGTAAGCTGAAGCCGAGTCTATGGACTTCCTCCTCCTTCTTCAAATGGGAAACGACTCCCCACAGACCAATTAAGACCTTGCTTAACAATCTACCAAATTATCATCGAATCGAAAAGAAAAGAGCAAAATTGCTGAAACAGGAACAGAATGAAAACCAACTAAAACTAAGAAAACTATCGGGAATAACTTCAATGCAACGCTTGGAGTTTTTTTGTACAAAACAGTTCGTCCAAAACGTGTGTAATCATGAGAGACAGAAATCATAAAAGAGCTAAATTTGACTTTCACTTTTCTTTCACAACTTTCTGTGCTCCAGTTTCTCATATCATAGCAAAATAAATCCAGCAAAGAGTTTCTTAAATTGCTAACAATTTTGATCCATCTGTAAACCTATTACACCCAGCTCTTCGTATGCATTGTGCAATCTACAAGTATAGAAGTAGGAATTGCTTGTGAGTTTCATTTCAACATTGGCAATAGTAAAGCACGTATAAACTGTGTAATAAACCACAGCAGATTTAAAGGATAACATCAACTCAATGGTCCTGGCTTCTGCACTTCAATAAAATATGTAGAAAGAAAAAAGGTAGCTACTTTCTTGCGTGTAATTTTCTTAGAATTGTAATATATGTAATGCAATATGTCCAATCTTTTGTACAGGACAACTAGAGAGTCTAAAAAGATGGCAACGTTTGCTTTGTCTGTTAAGTGCAAAGTTGAAATTCCATCGTTTCATATAGAAAAAGTGCTTCTTCGATTGCGTGCCTTCTGGCAAACTTGTTTCTGTATAAAATGCAACCAATGCCGTCCGTGAGTTTGGACAGGACGAACGAGTGAGTGACTTTGTACTGGAAAGAAAAAGCAAATGTGTCGCAACAGAAAAATTTATTTCAAACGGAAATCTTTTGGTGGAATGAATGCAATTTTTCTTACGCATCATTGCTGCCTGTAAGAAGGACTTCCACACTGATGAAGTCAGACCTTTCTTACATAGTTTCGTTTCAAAGTATAAACGCTCTTTAGACTTTAGGCCAACAAATAAGCCTGTATTTTACTATGCATCTTTTCAGAATCTACTCTAATGGCAACGTTCTGCGTTCTTCCATCCATCCAATGTACTTAAACATACTCTAAACATGGTACATACAAATATACATGATAGGATTACAAAAATCGGGCTTTGGGTTATGGTCTGTCATAGTACAAGAGTTATATATAGTACTTATTTTTCTTATTGCCCATCTGCATGTATACAGCACAGTTGCTAGAATAATATGTTGTGTAGTATTGAATAAAAGCTAAGGATAAGAGTGGCCGACTACTAGTACTGTGAATGTACAAGAAAGATCGATAAATCATGGACGTAGCTGGCAGCAGGTAGGCTGTAGAAAGATACTAGACACTCAGCTAAAGCTAGGTATGTTTATTGTTCGTACAAAATACGGATTGCACACAGACACTTTCCCCAAACAGAAAGTTGCACAAACTGCTACTCCACAGCAAATGGTAGGTATTATACAGGGTGATACTATTTTATGTAACACACTATTATATATAGATACCTAGAAAGTGCTTCCAGTTTTGTGTACACAATGACTTGAAAGGAAATGTAAACGTGTACTGTATAATAAACAGAGAGAATTCTAGTCTCTGAAGTAGCGTACTCAGAGAGCTGTGACAAAACTTGTAAAATTGTTTTGCATGTTTCCTAACTAATCCAAAATAAGTGGCTAATTTGATTACAAGTAACAAAACTTTCTACCTTGTCAACAAAGCACACTCTGAACTTTTTTCGATCGCATTAGAAATTTAGAACCGTAATCTATAAGGTACAGAGAAGTATTGACTTGCATATTAAGTCAAAATACTTCAACCAGTGCGGTAAAAAACTTTGATACATTTTATATCGAGACAATGACTAAAGGAATTATTGAGAATCAAATTACAAACGTACCACCCAAGAATATTGAAACCTCATGAATAAAATGAATTTTTCAATGATTCACATTCACACAGACACTTTATGCTTTTGAATAATTTCTGCACAAAGTTATGCGATCTCATAGAAAAATAACCCTGTATTACTGCACGACGACTGATGCAAAGCATCGTTCCATCAACCCACTTCACATGGAAAGGAGACAGTAGAACTAGAAGCAAAGAAATCCCTTTTCCATCGTTACCATCACCAATGGCAATGGCCATTGCTCCACAGTGGTACATAGTATACAAGACTAAAAGAAATTCTATTTTGGTTGTTATGCATCTGTGTAGACAGACGAGATACGCTACAAGGCTACGTCCATCCAGCAGACTCTTGCCTTTCCAGAGAAGCTGAGCGTGACTGAGTATCTCGTAAATTATTCTATTTCCCATACACATGTAATAGTCATACAGGTTTATCTACGGATTGAAATACACGACTACACAACACAAGACATTGAAGACACCTCACACACAGCGATAGATTAAAATGAGTCTCAATTGGTGAAACCCGTATTGTCTGTCTGTCTAAGTTTGAGCTCTTGTATGGCAGGATCAATTACCGGCTTCCTTGGTTTCTGCCACTTTCTCCTTTTTCATTCCAAACCATTCGCCCGGAATAAGTCATGATATGATGTCCGTAGACACTTTCTGCTTGGATTCATGTGTGCCCCTAATAGCTATATCTTTCACTACGTATTATAACATGAAAGTATTCTTTCACCTGTGCATCCACTAGAAAATTTAATATTTTCCTTTCAAACCAAATCTATCATCATTTCCTAACTTGGCCTGCCTCTATATGTATATCACTTACATAAAATATACTCCATGTAAAGGCATAGGCATATCTGAACATTAATAGAAATCAACCAATCGTAAAGTATCTTATAGAAACTACAAATAATGATGGGTATAGCGTGTTAGCTTAAATGTGGCATGCCCATACCCAGTCGGAATAATATAGGAAAAGAAATAAGCACACGTCCTTACAGACATTGATAAATGTCTTTTAAGTCCCATGAAAATCTTTTTCTACCTATATGCCTACATGGCCTTCTGACTACAAGCTACCTACATCTAGCCAGACAGGTGCACTTATTGTGTGTGTGCATATGCGACATAATCACAAACTACTAGCACAATGGATGGGATGCCCCCTTAATTGTTTTTCAATGACAACTTGTCATCTGGGAAGTCTAAAGGACTAACTATCTACCAGTATAATATACCTACACTAGAAAGTAGAAACGTAACTACCTATATATTGATGTAGCATTCCTTTTTGTATGTTATAAGTTACAATGTGAGTTTCAGCCCACCCCTACTACAGTAATTAGCTTACTATGAGAGAATCTTTAGCAAATCCTCTATATACTATGTACAAATACTACAAACTTTTGCATCATTAATTGCAGAAACTGTGTCAAACGTTCTCTGTGCACTAATGTTGTAATAATTGGTCTTTTCGGTTTTCAATTGTCACACCCTCCATTATTGGCTGGAACTGTGGGGACATGGATGGTTGTGGACATCCGCCATTAACTAACCGAGTGAAAGCATAAAGACGTCTAGTGCAAATAAAGTATGGAGACAGAACAGGAAACTGAACCAGAGCGCGATAATAAATATTCATGTCTGAAACCCTTAATTACGAAATAATTCACAATTAATATTTTGCTCTCATGCAAACGGAAAATGTCGTGATCAATTCCAACTACAATATTAGCATTCAAAAGGTCTGCGTTATGCGACGTAATTAAGGCTACACAAAAGCCTACCTTCTTCTTCCACCAGTTAAAAGCACGGCACGCCTTCATTTATTATGTAACACATTACAGATATATATGCGTCAACAGCAAAGCCCACAAACTCACGCTGATGTCATTTACGCACACTATAATGTAACTCTGTGTCCAAATAGGTAATCCCATAAAATATGCGATTGCTCATAATATACCTTAAGCAACCACACAACGTGCCCGATAGCAACAATCCACAAAATTATACACATAATGACAAATTTATCGTGTTTGAACTCCACAAACATCATACTCTAATACTTGTACTTGTAACTTGTGTTTTGTGTACACAACCTTAACACTTGTGCACTTAGGATTTTTTCAGTATGTAGGTATGTAAATATAGAACATAACAAAACAATTTACCTGTACAATTTTCTGCATTTCTTGTAAATCAATGACTCCATTGCCATCAACATCGTACATTCTAAAGGCCCATTTTAACTTTTCTTCCGGTGTACCGGAAGAGGTCACATCAATTGCCAACAGAAATTCCTATGGAAAATACAATACAGCACAACATTATTACAGAGAAATAAATACCCTCCAGTTAAAGATTACTGTTATTGTAATTGCTCTGCGTATCAGCCGTTTTGAATCGTTCACTGCAGTACAAACGTATAATAAAGTGCTATGTATTTAGCATATAGCACAGCAGCATTTATTAAAGTACCTACCTAGGTACGTACACTTATATACTATAAAGTTAAACAGCGGAAGAAGTGCAAGCAAGCAGGCATAAAAGAAATGCAAAGTACATAATTTTGGGATATGAGGCTGGGTATAATGTACATGTACATTTACTGTGAATATAGTGATTAAGGGGAGATATTGCTTTTTATATTAGTTTCTGTAGGCTATGGTGCACAACACTCAATTCACACGTATCATGCGCCTTTCATATTTACATAACACATTTGCTAGCTACAACAGTATTACAGTTTTCACTTAACTCTTCACTTACTTACTAAACTTTACAGACTGATAATATTCTACGAGATTGCCTCCTCTCCTCCAACACTGACTCATTCACGGCAATTCCTAAGCGGAAATTGCATTCAGCCATCACACCACAAATACATAGGCTCCAACAGAATTTATTTTGTCTACTTTTACATATATAATCATATACAAAAGTAATTTGTACAATGTAGTCTACGTGGGCATGCCGTTAAAAGTTCACTGTACCTAAACCAATTCCCGAGCATACCATCGGGCAAACATAAAACACGTGAAGATACTTTAATGTAGTGTAGCACAGTGTTAATCCATCAGTTGGGGATACACTCCTAAAAAACTAACAAGCAAAATTCACAATAAAAACAACCCGACATGTCCCTAATTACAACCTTTCTACTCTTACTTAACGTACAGTTTTTTGTTTTCACAGTCTGCAATGCATCCTTTAAGCTAATCTGCTGTTCATTTTTGTACACTGTAGGTAGATAAATTATAAATGTAGGCGAAAGTGTAACCTACTAATATTCTACCATTAATAGAATAGATCCAAATAATTAAATTACTGGAATTAAGCGAAACAATAATATTTCAACATCACAACAGTCGTCCTTAACAGTCGTCACAACTCACAACACAAGTTAAGGACTGACTAAATTGTTATTGTGAAGAATATTTTATGATTTACTCCTCTAATTTTCTTTGTATAAACAGCTACCGAAGGCAGTCTTAATCACAATTTTTATTTTAATGCTACCTCTTACTTAAAATTGTACAAATTGTACTGATAAACATCACATACAGATAAGCCTGAGGATGTTTTTAAAGGAAATCGATTGCAATAAACAGGATAAGGAATTTTGCATAGAAGAAAAGAGACTCTGATTGTGGATAATTTCATTCGCATTCATTTCTAATTGTAAAATCATGGCACAAAGGCACTATATTCCTAGTAGGTATTTATAAGTGATTAAACCTACAGGTTTAATTGTTAACACTGCTAAGAAGATTCGATCTATTATTATATCTCCGTCTAAATAGAATAGGTTCAAATAATTAAATTACTGGAAGCGAAACAAAAAAAATCAACATCACAACGACACTGTCATAAGGAATGGGTAAAGTAAAATGTTAATGTAAGAATTATTTTGTGACTTTAGCCTACAGTTTACAAAGTGAAACCATAATACAAGTAAAATGTCAGAATGCAAGGAAAACTGACGCTTAAATTGACGCTATACATCATACGACTCAATTATGTGGTCCTACAAATATATCAAGATCAGCATTAAATGCACAATAAATCGACTTGACAAAGCTAAATTTAGTATCAGACTGAGCCCTGATAGCGTAGCTCTGATAACACCGTATAAACGATACAATTACAATAATAGAATGGAAATAAATCGAAATTGCAAGGTCGTACTTTAGCTGCCAATGCAGAATGTCACAAAAAGAGAGAAAACATAGGAGGGTATCAAGTGTGTTGTTACTTCGTTAATTGGTTGGGTTGCGTCGTTCCCCGAGTAATGTTTTATATTGACTGATCCCATCAGTCCCAGTCTGAATCATTTTCATACCAGTCTGTGATGCACAGGGACTATAATGTAAATAAGGACTCTCCTGCTAGTATTTTATATCCTTTTCGGTAGAACTTTTTAGATGTTGACTGTCTCTCTGAAACAGATAACTAGCTACGCCCTGTTATTCTTCCTTGGTTTCCAGTTCTTTTCTTTTCATCTTACATTAAACTTTCTCCTTTGACAAAACTAACTTTTCTTATGAACGTTGATTAAATTTTCCTCCATTCTTCAACAACATTCATCGGACGTGACGCTAAGCTCTAAGGACGAAAAACTACAATTCCGTAATATTTTGAGGTGCATTTCACCTTTCATCCAACTAACTATCTCGATATGTCTTATCTTATCAAGGTAGGTAGTAGCAATGTATTGTATGCTGGGAAGGTATTATTAACGAACGTAATAGTGTGAACGGTATATAATACAAAAGTAAGAGATTTGCTGATGCTTCGTGTGGATCGAATTCAAGGTGACATATACTTATTATCACACGTAATATTTAGCTCCATTCTTCAGCTTGACCCAACCACAAAGTATAAAGTGGATTTTGTACTCTTAGTTTATAGTGTGCATTAAAAGTATATATTATAGGTACCTTTAGCTATACGTGATAGTGATAAGGTTAGAGAAGGCAACAATGAAATATTATGAACATGTGCGCTATGCGTCAAGCCATACATCTTCCGCAGATAGTAAGGCTCAAACACAGACAAGACACTTTGTGTTTTATTACCGAGAGATTCTCGTATTTTTAAGGAAGGTTTATATCTCTGGTCAGTCCAAATATCCAATACTTAAACATTGGACGTCACCATTATTTATCTTGTCAACATGTTTCATGTCTTCTAAAAATAGTCTAATATTTTATGACAGACTGTTCGATTTACTAATAGAGTATGTGTAAGGATTGCTACACAGCTCAAAAATAGTTTACAATTGGGTGAATCACAGAAAATGGTAAAAATTTGGGCGTTCACCCAATAACAAGAGAAAGATATGCTAACAAGTCTTATATCAACACACGCCATACGTTAAGTACGCTCATATGAAGATTTCCACAATATAGTTACTTAACCGCACTGGGGGTTTCTCAAATTTATGTTTGCTGTGCTCAGTCGTACATACGGTGAAACATATCAACTGAATAATCGTGAAGTATCATGAACTGGCATACAGGAAATGGCAAAATAGTACAACATCATACACAGCATTGGAATACAATATATGCTGAAAGTTATACCGCAGGAGATTTTGTACAGTTGAAAGAAACGGGATGCCAAAAACTTTGCTACATTTCAGAACTAATATCAAAATTCAAGTCAAGCCGAGACTTGAAAATATGTGATTGGGTTGACAGATCAAAGGGGTTAAAAACAAACCTTGCCGTTCCATAGATTTCTGAATTGAATAAATGCAACTTTGAGCTGTAGTAAAAAGCAAGAAAGAAATCTGACTTAAGTGAACAGCAGAAAGAGACTTTAAAGCGGACGAGCGTCAATTTCATGCTTCACAAAGCGTGTAAAGTCAGAAAAGAGCTGATCAAAAACGGAAAAGGAAAACATTGTGTCTACGTATATTCCATACATTTCGTAAGTTATTTTGGCAGTTTGTAAGCTACTTTCGTCCGTTTCAACTAGTTCTGACTTCGCCTCAGTCACTTCTACTCGCTCAACCTTACTTTAACTTTGGTCGACTTCGTAACACAAAAGTAGAACATTCCATAGCAGTTCAAGCTGCAGGGAAAGTTAGGTGAGTGTATGAAAGCATGCATACGATGTAAAAATCATCTCGATCAAACGGAAATGGACATTTAGACTAGAAAGATAAAATGTACGAGAGTTTTCCCAACATTGATACTCTTAACTTGAACACACTGTTTAGAAATGCATATGCTTTTACTATAAGACTTTTCCTACTGTACACCTCCATTTCCAAACCCGGTTTAGTAGACGTCTCCAGCAAACATAATGCAAACAGACATCCATTTTTTTGAAGTCTCACTGCCTAACTACCGCAGAACTATGTAGCTCTCTACCTGGAACTCCCGGAAAACGGGATAACTGTGCATCTTGTAGGTACACGTGTATATAATAATAATACCTTTACCTAACACAAATACTTAATAGTTACTAACTTTGAGTTATGTAAGCACTCTGTGAAATACCATTCATTCCGTTTCACTTGGTTTAAAAACATACACTAGTGATTTACTTGGACGTGAAGATATACCCTCAACTGCCTCAACTATTGGAAGAAAACTAATTGCAAGTAAACACAGGATATTTAGTTTAGTATCTTATAGTACCTACCTTACTACTACCTACTATAGAATTTATACCAACCTAATGTGGTTGTACACTGAATCATATGGAGTATTGAGCAAAGTATCGGAGAACGCCCACTCTCAAAGAGCAAGCCGCTATGAACAACACCCGAAACGAACAGACAATGAAAATACTTGGTCAGGAAAAAATTGACTGGACGTGTGAATCTAATTCCATCACTTTCGATTTTACTTTGGACTCGGAGTAAGAGGGTCAAAATACTTTAGCATTACTACCTTGTATAACTTTATTACAGTACAAACGATGAGCATGGAGCACTTTATGTGTGTGTATACAGGCGTATCATGTTGTATAGCATATATAGGAGAACTAAACAAACTTATAGTTGGTAGAACCCAATCGTCCGTTGAAAATAACATGCGTTGTTGTGGCTGTGTGGGAGAGCATTTGGGCTAGCCGGACTCACTCAGACTCAGACCATCATATCACATAACAGCGCCAAGTGTAGTGAACAGAATGTTGGATCAAAGTCACATTTTTCTCGTTCTCTGTTGCTTTGTTCTAGTAAAAGTCCTGGTGATGCGAGTAAAAGAAAAAGTCAGGTCCAGTTAACTTAAGTCAACTCAAGCTGGCCAACTAACTTTGGCATCAGTACAGAACTATTCTGCCCAAGTTTCAGAAAAGCACAAGTCACGCCAATAATCCTGACACACAAGTCGTATCACTTAGAATAATGGCATTTTTACAGAATTGAAGAGTTCTTTGCACATTTCTGCTAATGGTAAATACAAATACCAACATTTTATATAACCACACAATACAATACTAGGAAGTAGCTGTATAGATTTTTTTGCAATAAAAAACGGATGAATACTTTCTCTTGTAGAAAACTCTTCCTGAGTGCACATAGAAGTAATTTTTTATTTTCTGTCTATTATAATGGAGTCTTCCGAGTTTTCCAATTTGAGTTCTTGTTAACTCAGCTTATATCACGTTAAGCTCATCCCACTTTCTTGTAAAGCATGCAATGCATGCAAGCAAGCAAGGAATGGTATACATGTCTAAACAATGTATGTATGTAATACTTTGAATTTCTCTCTGCTTACCTATTTCAATTTTTCCTTTGCTAACTTGGTTCAGTAGACTTTAATACTACAAGCTTACTAACAACGAGTTTTAGCATGAACTCGTTAGCTATTCAACTTGAACCAGAACACCTGACATGACTCAAGGCTCGCAAACAACAGCATGTTCCCTAAAGAACTTGTGTCCTCGTCCTGGAACATTAAAAAGCTGAATGTGAGAGAAAACAGGTGAAGGAAACGGTGTAAAAAGTGAAAATTTTGTCCTCGGGAAGATCATTACGTAAATTTACGGAAGCTCTAACAACACTACTGCTACTGTTTGCTTAGGGCATAGCATGATTGCTCACTCACTCACATATATAATACTATTATTGAAAACAAAATTGGAGATGGATGCTTGTGTTTTATGCTTTTATAACGAAGCTGCTGTAGACTTTTAGTGAAATTTATATTCCCAGATATATACACGATGTATTTGTTTCCACCTTGAAATGTCATTACACCCTTTTAGTTTTAGACAGAGGCGACGCAGACTCCAACCCAATTTTCAATTCAAACGTCAGGAGGAAGAGGATTAGGGAAAACTACAATTTATGCTCACGGTGCTCCTACTCAAGGTACATCAGTGATATTTCCTCTACAAGAGAGAGAGAGAGTTTGAAATCCTCTTCTTACGATTCTTTCCTCCTACCTGCGTAGTCAACCACGAACGAAACCACAGTTTTCTCCCTCATGTGTATACATACACACAGATCTATCACGTTTGCAGAGACGATCACAAACACAAAGTGCAACCTTCATTTGACAGTTATAGTTAATAGCTGAGGATCAAAGAAAGCAGCAAAATGAATGACGCAAGCAAAGCGTGCACTGTTTCTCGCTCACTTTGAATTAAATAATGAAAATGAAATGAAGGAGGTTACCTTGAAATCGATATAGCCATTCTTGTCCATGTCAAACGTCCTAAATACATGGTCGCAGAATTCCTCAGCATTACCACTAGGAAAGAACATTTTGTACATATCTACGAATTTTGCTGGTGTTAGTCGTCCATTTGGACAGTCTTGCTGTAAATACAAAGTCAAACATCAACATTAGATTGATTATATTCACATCGATTTATATATACACTTAGACCATGCTAATAATAATACTACAACAACTTATGCAGCTCAAGGATGTCATTAATTTCCTTCTTTCCTCTTCAGCTTTACTTTAGCACTGCCATTTTTTAACCACACAATATGTTATGACATTTATGACAGATACACGCTACGCATAGTGCTATTTCTTATTGCATAGCCTGTACCTGTCAAAAAATGAGGAAATCCAGACAAAAACAAAGTTTCATATTTTTTCACCACCACTCAACAACGCATCAGAGCATGACTGACGTTGCAATTGAAAATAATGACTCATACTCATTCTAAACTGTCGTACTCAATACAATACGAACAACATTTTGATGTTAAAGTAAGTCAATATTTATGTCTAGCGTTTGATGCTACCCCAGAATAGTAGATGCTATCGATTTTTTCCAGTCACAAATACTACATACATGGAATAGGGCACAAAAAACTTCTATTTTATACTCTATTAATTCTATTGGCATTCGTCATTTTTAAAGCTATGCTACGCATCGTGGTGTAATATGAAAAGTTTATTGTGACGAATTTAGCAATACAGTTATATTCACAAACTTCCCGTCCGTCAAAATTTAAAGAGTTAAAGTCGAAATCTTTTTGCTTGCTTACTTATTCAGATGTATCCCCACCCAAGTTCTCTCATCGTGGAATATCATGGTATAATTCGTTAACCATTTAAAAACACAATTTTGCAAGGTTGTTCATTTTCTGTTTGTGTTGGTAAAATATGGGTAGAATAAATAATTCTATGATAATCTCTCTGATAATATTCTTTTGTAAATATTATTAAAATTCAGTTAAGGACAGAAATGGAGACAACTCATGTTGGGTACATAGCCACCATTTGCATTTAGTCCACAAAGACTGCGCCGAAAGGAGGTTTTATGTAAATATCGTATTCCGAATGTTGAGTTGAGCATCTTAAATGGCAAATGGTAGTTTCGTAAGCAAGGACGTGCATCACAAGTACACACAAAATGGCAATTCAATGAATCTAGTAAAATATCTTTAAAAATACGTTCTTGCTAAGGCTTTGTCTTTCCAAATAATCTTTTGAGGAAAAGTTATTCACCCGTAAAGATGAATATCAGTTACGCTTTCCATTTCCCTTCTGTCTCTAACTACAATATGAATATCGCACGAACAACCTCTACGTGTGTAGACTACATCGAACGAAACAAATGTAGCCTCCACAAAAACTTCAGTTTATACAGATATACTATCAGATGCATTCTTATAAGTTTCCTTTAGTGCCTTTGCCTCCGTAAACCATTCTTTTCTCAATAACCAACCATCTTATCAATACCTATGTAGCTAAACAATTGTTTGTCTACATAGTCAATACTTATCAATTTCTTGATAAAGAACTACGCCTATGTAGAACGCTGGATATCGCTCAATGAACTCTTGAGTAAGTATCACCGTGCACCATCATGTCATATACTACCCGTATAATTCCGTTAATTAATTTCTACCCATGCTATTTATCTTCTTTCCTTGTACTGCCCAAATCTAGCCCATAAAAAACCGTGCACCGTAAGAAAACAATGAATCGTTTAATTAGATGCTTATCATTTAATACAATTGCATATAGAGTTTGACGGGAGGAGACCTCAACCCTAAAACGTAGTTATCAGCACACTACTAATAATAATATTACATACCTTGCCCTTACGAGATGAAAACATGAAGGAGGAAATAAGTCTCAATAATTAAATAGTGAATTGGGCAAATGGAAAATTCCATATCTTCGCAGTTGACACAACTTAATGTTATGTTATGATTATGACGAAAGCAGTATTTACGATATTTCGAGCTAGGTACTCGATTTGAAGGTGGAAGTTTTGTTTCTTTCGAGAAAATGTCCTTCCGATAAATGATTGAAGTATTTCAACCATAAAGAGCCACCTGACATGACAGAAAAGACACAACATCTCAACCAAACATTGTGGAGTGTGGGCTCAGTGAAGTGGGCTAAACATTACCAAGAATTGATTTACTCTTTAATTACTGCATTATCGATCCATCTTCTAGGTGAATAAACACCTTTTGTCAGCATGTTTGTTTTCGTCCTTAAGGAACCCAATTTATTCCAATTCCAGCTGTTCAACTTGGTCACTTATATATATAACAGCTGCCAACGTGTCAACCTACGTAAAATCAATGAATTGTCGTACCCAACGACCTGCATTTGGCGTTTATATTGAAGGTATACTTGCATTTCCAATAATTATCTTCTCAACCAATACTACAACACGTGCGCTGATTGTAACATACCATTTTGTTCAATAACTTACGCAAAGGTACAGCTTAAATGTTTGCTAGATTACTAACTCAAGCCTTAAAATCAATCCTCATAGTCATCCATAGTATTTACAAACGCATAATGAGCAAACTCTTCGTTCCCACATAAGTATAAGAAAAATTTAACATTATTTAGCATTAAATGCAAAGTACGTGCTGTACCAAAAATTGTCATGTGTATTGGTTTTACTATACAATTTAATACAACTGCAATTTCAACACTGAACATGCCTTGCATATAACTGAAGATATAAAAGTTGAAAATTCGTTTTTTATTGCTGGCTCTGGCTTGCTGTAATGTGTATCCCATAAATTTAATGAGTACTTAATTTCGGTCGGTATTTTTCGTAACATGTTTAAGTAAGTCATAATCATAATATCTAAATTTTATTAACAATATTTCGTTTATGCTATTAGCCTACATTACATGCTACACGAATACGTTTTGAAATAGTATTACATGTAGTTTTTAGCGCATTGGAAAAGAAATGGAAATCATGTCATTTGTGTTTATACATATGTACAGATAAAAATGTAAAACCTACGTTAGAGATCGTATGACGAAGCAAACATGGCGCAATGGAAAGGGGTAATCTCCATATTCTTCAAAAGCGTGAAGGCTGGAAGTAAAAAATTTGCATAGCAATTTCTTATGCGTGGATAAAGTATGAACTGGAAGGCTGTTAAGAATTCAGCCATAGAACGAGTGCTAAGGGACAGAAAATAACATTTTATATCTAATGCTTTCACCAAGTTTCTCTGGAGGCTAGGAAGAAGTGGTGGTGAAATTTTTCAAAATGGCCGCAAAGAGGGTAATAACCCATTTATAGAGTGAAAAGAACTACAATTTTGTCAGTGTAAGTTACTGGCACATCTCTTGGAGTATAGGAAAGAAGGGCAGGATGGAAAATGAGTTAAACACGTAACTAGGTAAGTAAAATAACTGGGAGGCAAGGACGGGTTGTCGTTGGAGGCATTTGGTGGGAAATGGAAAGACCTTTAACTGGTTTCAAGTAGGTCCTTATATAGAGCTGGAAATACCGCAGTCTTCTGGTCTTCTGCTCCCGCATCATGCTAAAGAAAAGACGACTACTGAGAAGATGTAAAAGGAAGAATGTGAAAGCGAAATAGGAAAATCCATTTCTGATGTAAGTATTTGTCTGTTAGGTTATAAAGAGTGAATGCACAGAGCCACTCTAGTCTGTATAGTCCATCATACATAGCTCATATAAGCCTATTTCATTTTCTTAATTCCCCTTCCTTTCCGCAGTTGAAATGTAGAAACGAACATGTAATCAAAAGTTTCTCCGGTGGAGATCTCAGCGAATTGGGTGTGAGATGTTATTTCCTGGCAAAAGGAGCTTACCATCTCAGGCACGTACCAACCATTCAATCTTACACAACCTTTTCTAACAGAGACGGACATGAAATAAGCACAACACAAGAAGACATGCCGAAATATCCTCATGTTCAATGTTCCTTCCGAATTTCTCCTTTTGTCATGTTGAGAGGAACCAGATGCAAAATCTGAGCAAAGAACTTTAACAGACTACTCATGTCACTTGCCATGTCAAGTCCGATTTGTGTTACTCCTCAATCTCTCTACTACTTCCAGGTTCAAATCCACATTTATACACAACAGTCAAGAATTGCTCACTTCATCTCTCAATTTATTTCACAACGCAACGTCACTATTCCAGCCTACAAAGACGTGTGTTGATGACATAATGTAGCTACACTCCACCCTAAGTCTACTTCCCACATTCCACACATCTATAAGAAAGTCAAGTACCATTCAACCAAACTTTTACAATTCCACCACCATTTCCTACAAGTAGCTACATTACACTACGTCAAATGCCACACTACGCATAGAGACCTATAGCATAACATAAGGTAAAGTCTGGACATCCTATCCTGGCAGCATTGCAATATTTGCAATGTTCGCACACTCTTCCTTGATAGGCAAAGGCAGGTAGGTTATTAAGTATTAGATACTTCTTGAGTCTGGACCAAAAGATATGAAGCTCCCAAGTCGCATCGTAGCAGCACGGAGTGTAGTGTACTGTACAGAATCGTAGTCGTTGTTAGAATGCAAAATTTTCAATTCCATGCACGGATACGTTTAAGAGTTCCTCCGACGTATGAGCCTACAGGGCTTTATATACCCGATATGAAAACATGAATAGAAAGATTGCCACAGGGAAATACAAAGTCGTCACTTTAAAACATCTACAGTAGCTAGGTATACAATCAACGCTAAGCCAACTATTGTATGTAGTACCTTCAGCGTCAGTACCTGACTTAGCAGTAACCAAACTCACAAGGGTAAACAACAGCAACATTCATTTCAACATCCATAAACGATTGCGACTCTTGATAAGCATCGTGTTTTCGTTTTTATACTGTTTCAGTCTATATCGATTAAACTTTGACTTCCCACAACACTCGCTCAGATATTTAGCAAAGTTACGCCGTTAAAGACTCAGAGATGATAGATCGGCTTAGTAGTCGTAGTATATCATTACACAGCAACAGTTGCACAAAATCAAAACTACTTAACTGTACCTATTCAACTTTCAGATACTTTGTCAGTGCTTTGCTTAACTACCTAAATTCATTTAAAAAATAATTACATACCAAATTCAAACAACGTCATTAAGTGGAAGTTTCTGTCACTCATACTCATAAGTCTAACAAGTATAACCTGTATGAATACCGATAGGTATACACAATTATTTGGAGGGCAATTGTGTGTATTATCTGATACCTTCTTCAACATCATGAAACAACACACCTACTATTTGTAATAACCCAGCTACCATACGTCAGTAATAATTTCCTATGACCCAACAGCTTTCCTGAGGGAAATGAATGGGAATTATACAGAGAAAACCTAATTACTCAAACAATTATCAGTAATTCAAGCCAACAACTTATCAGAGTGGTTTAATTTAATGTAAGGATATCGACCAACAGTCATTTGTTGAATTACATAGTAATAACTTGCAATTAGGATATACAAATGTGCGTCAACATTTGGAACTTGAAATTATATAACATTATGACATCATCCAAATATTAATTGGTAACGAAAATGTGTCTAACTAACTAACTACTAGAAATGCAGTTACGTACACCAGTTGCCTTTCTAAGTAAGTGGTAAGTGCTGACAATGGAGTACAATTAAATCTGTCTCCTTTTTCCATTTGAGCGCTCATATTACGGCATCAAAGCAAAAGTCAGAAAGAAACTTTCAAAGCTCGGCTAAATTACCTAACTGAATTCACCATCTTATATTATAGCACTAAAATATTTGAGATTTCAAATACTCGCTTTCACATATACATACCTTATAAGTACTAATAACTAAGTAAGCTCTGTTTGATATTACTCATTCGGAGAAATCGCCACTTACGGACTGTTTATACAACTAGTTCTACCAAACCTACATCCTTCCTACATGCTACACGAATATGGAATGTTACACAGTTACACTCCTCTAGCTTTCAGGAATGAGTTTTCTGCATGAGAGAAATAACTCTTGCCACCTCGCTTTCTCCTTAGCCAGATATTTCCATGTGTTTTGCTCAACTTTTGGAGTATACACGCATAATAATATTTCATATATAAACTTGAGTCTGAGTATGCACAAATAAATGCATTACATACACTAGACTTGCTATGTAGAGATAGGTACGCATTCAACTGCGCCGAATGTAGAACACAATCAACAGTAAAATAGTTTTCTCTCTAAAACCTTTTAATACGTTTCACAACTGTTACTGTTACATTAAGACTACACACAGTTAACCGAATGAACCAGTTCCTGCAAAATCTAATTACAATACTGCACGGAATATACCGTTTAACCAGACACTCGAAATCTCCGATTGCTTTCTGCCTCTCCTCGCTAACCCTTTAACATTTTCCTGGCTCTCAACTACATGTACACCAGCAACTGCTCGGCAATTTTGCAAAGCTGGATTTATTTGCGATTCTGCTGCCTTCAGGTCATGTCATGTATCCTGCTGATTATTTCTCTAGCCTAAAATTATTATGCCAGGATCCAGGAAAGAAAGTACTAGTTAGGTAGGGAGTAGGGAGCTACAAAATACGTAGAATAAGTGTAATACTATCGACAAGCAACATAAATTCTCTCATGTAACCTTTAGTTTCGTCTTGTCTAGACTTTCCTTTTACAATTTATTTTCTAAGCTTGCCACTTTCGTAAACTTGCATGCTTCTTGCCTCCTTTCTCTGACCGTATCTGACATTCCTCCCCTTCTTTCTTTTATTATATCCTTGTCGTTATGTGTACATTTATAAGACTTAATGATTGTTCACAATCGATTCTGTGTAGTTTAGAGCAATATAAATATAAGGGTAGTAACTAGAAATGTGAATCTGATTTGATTTACACCATTACTGTTTTATTATGCCAAAAATTACCACTAAAATTCTCAGTTTTAAGGTTATATTTCCTAAAACTGCATGCTTTCTGGTAATTAGCCAATTACCTACACGTATTTGGGAACATTACACTTATCAAATGTATTATTAGTGCCCATTTGTATTATGAAAGACAGATTTTAATAAATAAGTAACTGAACTACCAAGAGTGGCCGAATCCTGACTCAAGAAGTTTATCTCGTTAGCTTTAATGTTACATTACTGCTAATTGTGCAGTATAAAGTGACGATTCTGCACTGCACTAACACTCCTATTTTTATAAGATGTTCTGCTACCACTTAACGTAATTACTGACTTGGATCTTGTGCAATGTGCAAGTAACCTTTACAAGCTGAAGAAAACTACTAAAGTATTTATTGCTGTCTCAAAAAATTAGGAGCACGAGTTAAACACACTATAAACATACTATCAATCACATGGTGTCCGTGCAATCTAATCAATGGAAAAGACGCTGCTGTGATTAAAAAACTCATTTATGAAATGCATGAAGTTCAAATTACTTATAACTTGTAAGCAAGAGCAACATCAGTTTCGTAAGTACAGAGTAGAGTTACTAATAGAGCAATTTATGATATCATTGAATTACAAAAACAGAGTTTGCTTTTGTGTATGGTTGATAGTAAAGGTTAAAGTTGCAGACTGCAGACCTGCCTTTTATGCCCTGAATGGAGATTTTATACACAGACGAAGTTTCATTTTGTAACATCTAAAAATATCAATTGGTAAAGTAATCTACGTTATAAAAGTTCAACCGCTCGAATCTGTTAAAGACATGTTACACTAAAAGTAATGAGGTTGTTATACAAATTGGAGAAGGATCTCTGTTCCACAGCCAGAGGACATTTGTTGTATTTGTCGACTGCACTTTTCCACTCTGAGTTGCTAAAAAGCAGTATCGTAAATTCCTACTAATGGCTTTAGCTAGCTAACTGGGATCGATAATGACAAAGCGCGAGGGACAGTATTGACTTTATGTTATTCGAACCTTATTATTCAGTTACCCTCATTAAAAGCAGTTTCAACACATCAGTTTTGGGAGCTAACACCCATATCGTGCATACCAGTACATGCAATATATTCTAGAACGCCTGATTCTTGGTATGAACATTAAAAATTCGTCATGTTAATTAAAAACGGCGAGATCAAACTAGTAAGCTAACTTTTAGTGTAGTTTTAGAGTAGTTTATGTGTTAGTGTACAAGCGATTATCCCATTTTCATATAACAAATTATGTTAGTTAGCATGAAACATCTGTTCCACACAACATAATGCATTCTAAAAAGAGATATGCACTATGCACGCGATTTATGTACATTGCACTGGTATTAAAGTAAAATATAGCCATTTTATCATTGTTTGCATGTTTTCAGTAGAATTGTAGTGAATTGTGTAATGTCAATTAAACTACTTACCTATAGGTACTCTGTTAATAATTTCAACATTACATTAAAGCATCAACATCCAGATTAACATGCACCTACTTATGTATTTTTGGGTTTTGAGGCACTTGTAACTTCAAATATTATTATTGCTTATATTATTGTTTTATTGATTTGCAAATTGGGCTGTGTTTGTGTTGGTAAGTTTTATCTGTAGGTACTTATTGTATTAATAAACGAATTACATGAATCAATACTGCTCATCAGGTTCATGGAAGTATACCCATAGTTGATAACACTGATTGACAGTGCACACCAATGAAAATGGAGTTCTATCTATAAGTGTATTAATAGCAATAGAGTTGGGGTTACGTAAGAGTACACATAACAGGAACTCGAAATGTATATTACTTAAAACATAATAAAGGTCTAGTGAATTAAGGAATGCAAGGTTAGTGAAGTTAGCGAAATTGATTGTGAGCTCCCAGCTCAACAAACGGAAATTCTCTTTGGACTGACTTCTGCAAAGCACATCAATTCAAAGCGAACTTCTATTGTGAACGATTGTATTGTACATACATAGCGGGTCGGACTCACTGAATTCTTTGCCTAATAGAGTTCAGCTTGCGAAATTCAACATATATATAGGTATACGTACAAATATATCGGTCTGTTTGGAAAACACACTTTTGAATGATAGACAACTGCATATATATCCCGGTTTCTATTCTGAAGGCTGTATCAAATCTTCCAGTTTGTCACTGAAGGGAAGAAGAACAAGGCAAACAGAACTTTCCTATTTCATTTTCACTTAGGATTCATATACTATGCTTTCTCCATTTATTACTTGGAAACTTGAAAGCATTCGGTAGTTATACGTCAGAGCTGCCACTAGGATAGAATCTAAAATTGTCTCCGTCTAGATACATGAACTCCTCTGCTTACATAAACTGAGTGCTATATTTATACCACAGGAATACATACGCTATTCAACCAAAGCACCAAGATAGTCATGTGAGTACAAATATAAACTCAACTACTATCGATTTCCAAATGGATTCTGTGTACTAGTACATAGAATATTCAAAACCTTAAAATTGCTACTTACTCTTAAACTAAGTAATGTTGGTTAAAAATGTGTACAAAAAATGTCAATAATTCTAGACTTAGTGGGAGCTATACTACATTGTATGAATCGTGCGATTGCTTCCCTTAACTTGTAAGAAATGATTTAAAATTGATTTATAGTAAAGTGTAGGTATATAGTAAATTTGATTCAAAATGCATGCATTGCCCTGAGCCGCTCTTGTGCGAATAACTGGTAATAATTGTAAAACACTGACTATGAGTCATTGCATTCGCTTTTGTACATAATGATGGAGAGGAGTGCATTTTGCAGTCATGACATGACTTGTGAGGTGCAGGCAAGTAAGCTATGATTGTATTTTCCCTTTTTCCCCAATTTCATACTTGCTAGAGCGTAATAAGTACCTTTGAGCATTGCATACAAAATGCAAGTACATAGCTTCCATATATTACGTGTAAGAAACAATTATCCATTCTAAAATGCTATTTTCGTCATTACTGAAACAGTAAGTATGTGTGTCAATCAAGTGTAATTTCAACACAATATTTCAAGTTTTATGGCGTTGTTCTTAAGTTCATTATAATGTATGTATGACAATCCTTTGTGGATATCGCGAGTAAACATGAATATACGCACAACCCTAAGTTAAAACGAATTATATGTTTACCTTCAAAAAGTTCATACGAGTTATGAATTATGGCTCTTGACATATACCCAGCGGTCGCACCGACAAAAACTTTCACCTTCGGCGAAAATTTGGTAGAAAACTACCATTTCTACATTTAGGCTGATTTATGAGTGGGAAAGGAAATAGCAAACATGTACTTAAACCATAGCCAAAAGGACAAAGGATATCTTACGTAGCTACTTATATAATAAAGACCTTAGGGATTGATTCTATTGCTTTAATCGTAAAGTATGGAGCTTCGTTTACACGCGATTTTGCATATGGACGATAAATATTATTCAGCACGTGTAGGCTTAAGATAGCTAATAATACATAATGAGCCCTGCACTCAGTCAGTAGGCGGAGTGTTTTCTCTCCCTTTATTTTCTTTTATGTTTTGTGTTTGCCAAGACTTTTACTCAGCTGCTATTGTTAGTAGTTTGTGAATATAACTCTATTCTTGCTGTACGTAACTAATATTAAGTATATACAAAAGAAATAATAAATTACAGATGTACGTACCTTAAATCCTTTGTACCACTCCTTTATTGTTGCCTCATCGTAGCGTGTGTGTGATTTCAAAAAGTCCAAATCTTCTTTGGCAAGCTTGTCTTTACTTGTAAAACAACCCATAGTGTTTTCTGTATCTGAATGAGTGCAAGTCTCTGATGCAGTGTTATATAAGTAGCAGCAGTTATTTCCTCTTGTTAGTCTTCTTTTAGCAACTTATTTGGAAATCCAACTTGTCAGAGTGATTTTCAATGCTTTGTTTGATAAAACGGAAGGTGTGTAGTGTTGAATTTGGTTGGCTTGTTATTCTTAGGATTTATTATCGATATTTTGCTCGCAAGTGTTCTGTTTGGAGTACTGACGAGGGTTGCGAAGAAATCCTGAATATAAATCCCAAAATGTTACTGAATATGATTGAATATTACATAATAATAAAGGGATAATATTGTTGTATGTAGATAGCAAAGCCGAAAGCAAAGCAAAGGAGTGTGTGAAATATCTCAGGGACAAACATTTACCTGCACTTGTACATACAAATACATGTAGCAAATATTCATTATCGTGTCACATTTAGACAATAAACAATTTTTGCCGATCTATTAGTGTAACATTACAAGAGCATTATTATCTGAACTTATTCTTGTACTGAATAACAGCTTTCATAAATATTAAGCAAGACATGTTGCGGTAAATGTGAAACTCATGTTACACTTAACAATGACGAAGCTCTACTTTTAGACATTGTCAAGCATGTTGAAGCCAGCTACTTCAACTCGAAATATCAACGTGCCTTTGTCTTTGAGATGATACAATAAACCAATAGCCAAGTCAACTCTTGATGCTTACAAAAAGATAAACCCAAAATAAATATAAATATAGGTACCTAGTAACAATAATGAAAATATTATATTACTACTACATGCGTAAGTCTACTCAATAGACTTAGCTAGTAACATTATTATCTCACTACTATAAAAAGTGTAACAAGGAACAACTGCAATGATAAACAAAACTTAAATGCCAATGCACTATGCTGTATGCAGCCCAGCCAATGAATGTAAATTCATGTAAAAGTGCCTATCATGATTTCTGGAATCTCATTCATGGGTGTCAATAAACTATTGTTTCAACATCAACACGATTGTGCACTACTGGTGGTGACAGAAGAGCAGAATTATTTATCTGTTCCTAGAAAAGTGCAATCAATTACAACTGAGCTATTCTAGACTGTTAAACAAAACAAACACATTGTCACGCAATCAGTCACCACAAATGTCTTTTGTTTGTTTGTATTTTGTGGATTTACAGCAGATTCTTTTCTCATTTTCTGATTACGACACCATGATGGTCATGGAAAATAAATAGCCCTATAGTAGCAACTCTAGTTTCATGCCACAACTTCAACTGAAACGACATCATGTTATATAATATTTCGGTATTTGTGCGCTTAGGTATATGATTCTACTACTGGTAATCCTCCCTTCAGCACAGTTAGCCAAAAGCTAACAAATCTGTTCATTTTGGCACTAACACAAATACTAACACCAAAGATGAGACGAGGGCCTAGACATGAGTACTCAAAAGTTATGTACATACAGTAAACTAGGATGAGAAATGATTCACCACGTTGCGCCCGGTTTATTTTTTATATTAGCAACTACTTCTCTGTTGTAAAACTGAGTCGCTCACCCGTTCAACGTATTGCAAAGCTAGCGAAATTTGACTATCAAAATCTTGCATCACCATAAACAAAATGGTGCTGAGAAAGTAAACTACTTGAGAAGCAAAACAGTAAACCAAACTGGGTTCACACATTACGGCAGTTGACGCAGTAAAGTCAAAGCCTAAAGTTTATTTGTTTGAGTCTGCAAAAACATCTATAAAATTCACAGAAGAATGGTGAAAATGGAAAGTCAAGAATGAACATATACTTCTGAAAACATAAATTTCACGCTTAGCACAGCAGACATAAAGACTTTAAAACAATAAAGAAACATTTCTCATAACTTATGTCTGCAAAATCAACAAAGTTATTTATGAAAGTCTGTTGTAAATACAATACATGTTTAATCACCTAACTCAAGTGTCCATGTACCTACCTCAAGGGTCTCATTTATGAAAATCCACTTTTCAGTTCCAGCTAACAATAACAATAAGCTACTACTATAACATTTCATTCCAATAAAATACAGAAATAATCAGTACATATGCATTCCTACCTCTAGGTATCTATACTACTTAAATTCCAAACCTTGGAAAACCAAATATTTTATTAGCACTACTGAATTCTTTCGGGGTTTAATTCGTGAGTATGTTATAAATTCTTGCGTCATAGCACACAAGGAATGAATCCGAATGCAGTGTGACAAGATAATTGGACTAGACCACCTCTGAGACTTGCTGTTGTGTAGAGACAGACTTGAAGTCGAAAATGTTTAGTACTACCTACCTACAACTCGCTACAAAAAATAGATATACATTTTAATAACACTTTCAGTTCAGTATTCGATACATGAATAAAAGAATGCTGGATGGATAACTAAATTATACTCAGCAACACGATTTTCTCTCTCACTGTCTATTACATCAGCTATACTCTGACACTACGAATATGAGTTCGTACAAAATGATTCGGTATACCTTACAAGACAAATTACATGGAATAATACTCAACGTGTGATTTTATATGAGCATGTAGTTGTAGTTACAATGTATAAACGATTCACACAATGCACTATACACAATTCCATTAAAAGTCTTTTCAAGTAGTATCATACTGCGAGTAAGCATTACACGTAAATATCGTGTGTGTGCAGAGATGCCGTACATGATACAGGAACTTGAGAATTCTGTATGTATGGTATTTATTTTCAAGGGAATGAGGCAATGCGATGCGAAATCGCTTATGAATAACCTTCATTTTAAAAATATACTAAATTAAGTATAATACACATTCATAATAACATTATCAGTGTTGTTAGACAGGCTTTTGTGGTGTACTCATCTACCTATGTATGTTGGTATGTACTACTACTATAATATTTTTTGTTTACTATATACGTTAAATACAACTGAACCTGCAAATTCATTATCTTATGTCATCGACTAGATGACTGTTTTTGCAAACAATCCTTTCCTGCATGCATAATACGTACAACTTGCATAAATACATATTATATTGGAATGGTAATGGAAGTTGAAACGAGCAACACAATAGGCTTCAACAAAAAATGCTAAAAATGATTAGCATTGTCACATACGAAGATACTACAGGTAAATTGTAAACATTCCATCTTATGACTATTTACAAGCAAAGCATCTACAATTAATTGCTTTTAATTTTAATTGTAATCAAAGAACAATGAAAGTAACCACTGTGTAAGGTATTTGTATGAAACAAATAGCAGAAAAGTGTGTTAGGTACTTACGTTCATGTAGCCGCAAATTGCATGACACAGTAACTACCTATACACTTTTTCCTTGTTTGAGATAGAATTAGTAGTATCTCAAGGCACTTGAACAAATAGCGAATTGGATATTGTCAAAAGCTTTTTGAAAAGGATGTGTAAATTGCTTTTATCTGGGCTTAGTGCACTAACTCATCTACACATATAGACCACAACAGTAGAAATGTAACTATTACTTATAAAATCACGAATCACTTTAAAATATCAGTAAAATATCTTTATCTCATAGAGATATCGTATACACTGCACCCAAAGAGAGCGAGAGAGACACCGAACTGTGCACACTTTAACTTGAAACGACAATCGTCCCTGACTATGACAATGAAGCTTTATGTTACATATGATATAAGTATAAAGAAACACACGTCAGAAAACTTGTTACATTACATACGTAAGTGTGCAGATCATTACACTAATCGAATAGTTGAAACTACAAGTAACGACAATTCATTCAGTTGCTTTGATGGTCACTTTTGCTAACAACGATATGAAACGATCATTACAACTGTTGACCACGGCTTCCTTTGTGAGAATTAATGAAACTGTAAGTGTTGTAATAATAATATAGAAGTAAATAAATGTCTCTATGTAATGTCTACCGTGTATATCTTCACGTTTCACAAAGTGCTGCTAATAAAGCCTCCCTTTTCCTCTTGTTCACACATACACAGTTGATAATTCACCAACAACGATGATAATTCATTCCCCAGTACTTCACAATAAACAATGAATAATATTATTGCAACACTTAACTTTGTTACAGATAGACTTCTTCGTACTCCTTACTTATTACTTCTCCCTTCTGAACCACACAAGTTAAGTGTCAGCCCAGTACAAGTCTGTAGCAGTTCTATGCATAAATAAATAAAGACAGAATACTACTAGCTCGATAGATATTTCTATGACACAGCACAACACAATGACTACTACATGCGTTAAATCCTTCCTCTATTATGTTCTATTACATATGCAAATGTATAGAATCCCCACTATCTTTATTATACAATACTAACCCAGAGTCACTTGAAGGTAAAGTACATACTACTACTATTATGCAGTGTTTGTGTTGTGTATGTGTGTTGTGTAGCAAATGAAGTTATCCTCCTCCCTCTTTACTCTTTATCCACACACACAAACAAGTTCTCTTCGCTCTGCTTCTCAACACTGACTGAACACTACTTGAATCTACTGTCAGCATTCAACAACGTAGTACACCAAAACCCAGCTCCAACATAGAACCTCCACACACTACTTCTACTGCACTAGTACACTAGGACATGTACCCTTCCAACACTAACACAGCACACCGCTACATTACACACAGAATACACTCTCTGCATCATATACAGACACACATACAGAATACTCTGCACCACGCCACGCAGCAGACGGACACACGGTCCTTTTTCTCTCTCACGTTTCCAATCTACGTAACTTGTGTTGTGTATGTGTACAATGCTCGTACATTGCTTTCATGAGTATTAGGCAACATGAAATTATGTTACAACAACTTCAACTCAACACTAGGCAAACCAAACCACCCAGTACTGAATTTGTGAGTAAGTGCACGCAAGTAAGTCACGGAGTTGCAGTCCGTCTCGTCTCCTACCCTTTTCTGTGTATTTTCTGTGTGTGTGTGTGCATTTTGCCATAATATTATTATCATTATCAGCTCTGTTTCATATACGAGTGCAGTGTAAAGCTAAACTTTACACAGCCGAAAACATATTATGTTACCTTTGCAACAAATATGTGTATATACCTGTGCTTGTATGTAACTCAGTATGTTAAATGTAGCCTTATAAACTGTATGTATTATGTTCCCTGAGTATTAGTCACTATTTATTGCATACGATGCATGTCGTGTGTCTGTCAATACGAGAACACGATATTTTAATGAGTGCCCTATGTATAGAACTAATATCTGTACCAGCAGAAGCGCACTATTAGTATATTATGTAATAATATATCTTGCATTACATGTGTGTGTATGTATTATTACATGCATATCGAGTTCATCCAGGTGGATAGTCAATAATATAGAATATTGTGTGATGCATACTAAATTGTAGGTACTAAGTATGCATGCATGCAGTTATGAATGATATATTTTGCAGACATGATATTCTTGTTCACACATATACGATTCTTGACTGTAACTCACACAGTTATTATGATAAAGCCATAATAATATAGCGATCACATTGAATCAATAATGAGATGCTAACTAGAGTAAGTGTGAATTTATTAACCTCAAAGTTACAAGGTGATATGTAGTAATAATGACAAATTAATTAATCATACATACCTAATATAAAGGCATTTCCATATTTTCCACGGAATATATTCCACGTTAAGGCCGTTATTCACTTCAATATTTCACGGTGAAATTTTTCATCGTGAAAAGTTTAATTGCATTGGATGAAATGA